>CAEFZY010055648.1:0-44945 GCA_903066815.1 Brachyrhaphis roseni | reverse complement strand
AATTAGTCTGCTTTAATAATGTGCAGAATATACTGCAGTGCTCTTCCTCCTGGTCTTCCTCATATCTAAACAAATAAGTAAAAATTTAGCTGCACATTTACTGTTGAAACCAGGAAAGCGTTCATTGTTTTCATTTGCATATTTTCTTTTAAGGCGATTTTCGAGAAGGACCTCGCTGCAGCAAACAGGAAGGGGGACGGACCGCTGTCAGTCTCACACTTCCCACCAGGACACGTTTGTCTTATCTCTATCTTATCTTAAATGGAATTGGAACCATTGCACTCCGGAAATGAAGGGGGCGCTATTTCTTTTATTATCCGCTGTCTCCCATTTTTATTTTCTTTTGAAATCTGTGATATATCTTCAACTTTAGGAAGGAGTTTCACTCTCAGCATGTATTTGAACTTCTCTCTTTTATTTACTTCATCGCAGATCACAGTTTTTAACAAATTCTGTAGCTTTCGGTGTTATTCTGCATCTGCTCCTTAGTCACATCTTTTCCGGCCTGATACTGCCTCTAGTGGTGTAGTGTGGTAACACAACTAATATAATTCTTCGACTCAAACGATAAAATAAAACTCATTCATAGAATCACAATAACAACTATTTGTGCATCGAGTTACTTACCGTTGGAACTAAATGTTATCATTTAGTTTGGCTAAGAATAATTATTGCACTGTCAATAAATGATGTCTAATAGATGTTCTATAATTACCAGAGGAAACCATTAACGCCTTCATGAGCTCAAACTATTACCTACTGTTTTACCTGCTATTAAGTTTTCTTAAAACTTAATAGTTTTAAGTTAGTTGCAGCTCATGTGACCAAACCAGCTGAAAAGATGAAAAGTTACAACACCCAACAGTAAATAAGTTTATCATAAGACCTGAATAGTTGTCCATGCTAAAGCGTTTAGATGTGATGAACAGTGAAACACATCAAAATGATTTGTTGTGTTTTTTTATTCAGTTTTCTAAAACAGGAGCACAGCTATGGCCCAGCACGACTCCCAGAGAGAAACGACTAAAAGATGAAAAATGAAGGAAAAACAATCCTCTGGGAAATATTTCACCATTAAATAATTACAACAGAAATCTGGACATTTACACTTTAACTTAAAGTCTGTACATTATTTCACTTCTTTTTCTGTAATAAAATAAATTCTCATCCAGATTCATTCATACACAGAAACACGTTTTGCTTTGAGCTGCTACATCTGGAAACCAGTCAGGCTCCAGTTTGGTCCCAGTTCCATTTAAATTACCTTAAAATTAATGCATGAATAAAAAACAAACAATTATGGAAATGAAGAAAGAAACAAAGATCTCAGACTCCCTTTTCCAATGATCTGCTTTATTTAAACTCAAATGATATTAATTTATTTTATTCTTTTTTCTGTTGGAACAATCAGAAAATGTGTTTCTGTTTTCAGGGTTTATTTTCCTTCTGAATTCGTTCACGCTACAGATCTTAAAGTTTTCACTTGACAAGTGGATGAAATCAAAGTGAAAACTTTTAACTTCTAATAAGAAAAATAAATAATTCAAAGTCCTCAGAGTTTCTTTCATTTGACTTAAAACCAAAACTGGAGGCTGTGATTTAGTTTATTGGATCATTTACTTCAGTAATTCAGTTCAAAAGGTGAAACTCAGATTTACATCACAGAGTGATTTATTTCTGATGATTCTGTTTCACAGTTAATAAAAACCCTAAATTCTGTCTTTCAGAAAATTTTAGGTTTTTTTTCACAGTCATGGAGAAAACTTGACCGATGTTCACCAAACTGAAATCTCCACAAGGAGGGGAAGCCTCAAGACATGATTTTTCAAAAGAAAAAGGCTGATGGAAAATTAAGTGGAAGGAAAAAGTGAGGTAGGAAAACATTCACATCAGCACTTCTTTTCTCTTCTGCCCAGACCGACCAGAGTGCAGATACAATCATGTAAATATGGTATTAAATCCTTTGTTAGGATTTAATGCCATATTCTTATTTTCTGAAAAACTAAATTTTAGGGTTTTATTATTAGATTACAACAGAGATAATTTATGAATAAATCACTGTCTTTATCTGTCACATAATTTTAACTTTTAATGGTTTTCAAATTAATAACATATAAAGAACATCAGATTTTTAAACGTCATCAAAACTTTTACTCATTCCATCATTTTAACGTTTGGGTTTAAGTTGACTGTATTTACATGTTTGTCCACATGATGGCGCCCTTTGTTAACAATAAAAAGTCTTCAGTATTTCTATTTAAATCAGAAATGCTGATTTAATTGTTCATCAGTTCTGTTCAGTTTAAGCCTTCTGGTTCAGTTTTCAAACCTTCCTGAACTTAAACATCTAAATTTGTTTTTCTCTTTCTTATTTAGCAAATAAGAAAAGACTGACAACCTCAGTTTCCCTATGGGATTAATAAAGTTTAACCTAACCTAAGACTTAAATCCCAGGATCAGCAGTTTAGTTCAGCCTCCCATCATTTGGACAACAGACCATAAATAGACATCATGGCGTCCTGAAGTCTGTGGTCGACATCATTTAATCGTTTCATCAGCCTTCAGAAACAAAGGCACACATTTTCCTCCTAAAGAGGAAAAATTAGTTATATAAACTTTTGAATAAATTAGTTCAGCAGTTCTTAGATGTTTGACTCAGACAGAGAGATTTATTTTATTTTTTTTTAAGAAGAAGATGAATTTCTTCGTGGATGGCTCACTTCAAGTCTGAAGGATTTTAAAATGGCACAAAGAAAACCCGACATTGACAGAACAGAGCAGCTGGAGTCCAGGAAGGAAAACTTTAAACAAGTTAGAAGAATGTCCATCAGGACAGATCAGAGGCAGGATTTTTATTCCGTGAAAGAATATCGGTTTAAATATCTAAGATGATTCTTTTGCATGTGAAATATCCCTGTAATTCCAACATACAATGAAGTAACAGCATCTGGCCAGCAGGTGGCGCTCATGGCAGCATTCTTTGCTTGTTGTGTGATCCGGTAGCAGTTCTTGATTTTAATAAATAATGTGGAAGGTTGGAAGGCCTCCTGCTGTGAGGAGCTTAATGGTTTATTTCACCCAGTTCAGGATTTCTACTGGGAGAAACATGGAGCTGGAGCTCAGTATGGGAAAAATCAAATATGGAAACGTTGGTATTCCCAGATCCCAATTCCCTAAAGTACACAGTACATATTTGACCTTTGAACTCTAAAATATTGAACAATTAATTACAGATCCTGCAATAAACTCAATTAAAAACTTTCTTTAAGTCCCACTTTGGATTTAAAGCTGCTTAAAAACCAACAAAAACAAATTGTTCTGATGTTTTACATAAATGACAAGCAGCAACTTTGCATCTAGGATCCAAATAAGAAAATCTAAAAAAAAAAAAGTCATGAAAAATTTTCTGAATAAAACATGATTTTTCAGGGGGGAAAGAGAGATTTCTCCATCTAAATGTTAAAAAATTACAGTAACTGTTGGCACTGTGGTCAGACTTTAATTATCTGAAAGCTGCAAAACGCTCACATCATGAACTTCAGTAAAGTTTTTCTTTTCTTAAGGCTCACAGAAGTTTTTAAATGAAATTATGAAGTTATTACGGTATCTGGTCTGCAGCTATATTCTGTAGTTTATTTTGAGAAAAGTTTTCAGTGTGGCCACTTACATGTCGGCGCCACCAGGGGGAGCTCTTCACCCAACAACCCAGTTAAAAAACAGTTTTTTTCCCATACTTATATTCTGGGAAATACTAGAAATAAATTCCCAGGAATCTTGTGGAAAAGCCGAAGCTGATTTTAGTCTCAGTTCAGACATTAAATAATATCATAATTAGACTAAACTAATAAATAATCATTTTTGTGAACTCGATAACAAGAGGTATGAAGTTCTGACATTCATTGGGCCGTGTTGTCCCAAACCGAACTGGGATCAGACCAGGTTCGGGTCCTGCTCCGTTCCTGCCACCTTCAAATAAATAAATGTCTCCTCCGTCCGTCCCGCTGCTACCTGATCCGGCCGTCCGCTCTGGGCGCGCTCAGTTCGGATTTGGGGTCGGGGCTGGCGGAGCTCCAACCGGTGCGGGCGCAGCGCTGCATGACGGGGCAGGCGCTGGGGCCCAGCGAGCAGACGTCCGCGGCGGCCCAGTGGCCCTCCAGGAGCCCGTCCAGCCAGCGGCGCAGCGGCGCCCCCGTCAGGCCGGAGTTGGCCTCGGCCTCCTCCACGGCGCAGAGGCTGACCGGCAGCCGCAGCACCGGGTTCAGGCCGTGGAAGCTCTGCTCCATGTAGGAGTTCCTGGGCGGGCCGGCGTGGAGCCGCAGCGTGTCCTCTGGGTGGACGGAGACAAGCAGGACATTCAGCTTCTAGGCACCACAGATCTGGAACAAACTTACAGAAAACTGAAAAACTGCTGAAACACTGCCTTCCTTTGAATCAAGGCTAAAACCCACCTGTTTAGAGCTGACTGATCAATAATCAATGGAATATTGATCAACATATTTGATGCATATTCATGTTTTTGGCACTCGTCAAATGTAATGTTTGTTAATGGTTTCTCAATCAGAGACTGTACGATGTTTTTATGACTTTATGTGTTTTTATGATGTAAAGCACTTTGAACTGCCTTGTTGCTGAAATGTGCAGCACAAATAAACTTGATTCAGAAAACAAGTTCAAGCTGTATGTATTAGGTGAATGTTTAGGGGCGATGCAGCTTCCCACATCTCTTAGCCGGTTTTCCACGGCTCCGCCCTTCAGCTTCCTGACCTGCTGGAGACCAGAGAGCATCATGGGAAACAGAGAGCATCATGGGACAAGCTTTTTAAAGCTTGTTCTTTAAAACAGAACAGCTGCATAGTTTTGCGTCAGCTGCACTCTGGTTGTCACGTAACAAAATGAGGGGGACTTTTTAAATAATTTTACGAGGCACGTAGAGCTGTTTGGTTTCAGTTTTGTGGAATCAGATTTTTTCTTGAGTTCAGCTGTAGAAATGGGAGTTCTGTTCAGGCTGAGAGTTAAAATCGGTCTTTAGTTCAGCAGCTTCTTTCTGCCTGAGTAACGTCTGTCTGGTCTTTAAAAAGTCCTGCAGTTATCTCTGGACCGCCAGCTGGGGTCAAACAATGAGGGGGTGAATCAGGCGGAGGTGACCTCGTGTCGCCACGATGGACAGATATAAATAAATCTGCTGCTGGCAGCTGAAGTTCATCTGAGCGACGCCGGCTGGGCTGAAGCCTTCAGACATTTTCATTTACAGGTCAGGTGACTTCCTGTGTGAAGTTGGACCAACCACGTTCCTCCAATTGAATGAAACTGGTGTCAAATGTTTTCATTTGTGCCACTATCAATTTAAAGATATTAATAAAAGTTTTCAGGGCTCATCAAAGGTCAACCCTTTTATAAATCAAACAAATTTTGTCCCAATCAACTGAGCTGGAAATATTTATCTGCACAAACATAAAAAGTAATTTACATCAATTTAGTTTGATTTTGTGAATGTGACCTCTGGTGACCTCTGGAAACTTGTTTATCTTAATGTAGCAAAGTTGGATGACTCCATATTTTGTGATTTTGTGAATGTGGACTGGCTGGTTGACCTTTGATGACCTCTGAACACATTTAGTCACTTGACAGCGGCACAAACAAACATCTTTGCGGCACAAAGCTGTCAGTGTGTCGCCGCTCACCTTTCTGGATGGGCTGCTGCCGGTGGAACTCGAGTGGAGCGACAACGAAGCTGGTCTGGCCCAGCAGGTTCCAGTGGTGAAGCACTCTGAGCGTCCAGACGCCGGGCCGCAGCGGCGCCGTCAGCGGCGGCCGGTAGTGGGTCACCTCAGCCGACGCGTCCACCAGGATGTCGTAGGTGGCGGCGATGACGTTGGTGGGGTCGATCCAGACCACGGTGGCGGTCAGGTTGCTCTGGCTGCGGCTCCAGCGCTGAACCGCCACCGGCTCGTCTTCGGGCCCCAGCAGGCCGCCCCAGTTCCTGAAGAGCCGCTCCTTCGGGTCCCAGTCCGACCCGACCTGCAGCAACACGACCAGGATTTGCATCGCTTCGTTTTAACCGAACAGACTCTTTCTAAACCTGAGGTGTCTAAAGCGTGGCCTGGGGGCCATCGGTGGCCCTTGAAATGATTTTGTTTGGCCCCTGATCACAAGTCAAGAATGATAAAACAATTTGCCAGCAAAATAGAAAACAATCACACAAAAAATGTTAAATTGTCTGTTTCTTTCTTAATAGAACAGTTTGAAGCAATTTTTATGTTTTGGATCTTTAATAATATTCAGATTTTATAAAAGTTTTATTATTGAGGAGATAAAACTTCACAGTAAGCAAATTTTTGCATTTTTTACTTAATGAATTTTGAGGCCTGCCAGTAGAGAAAATTTGCCAGCTTTGGCCCTCAGGACAAAAAGTTTGGACACCCCTGATCTAAACAGATCAATGCTGATCAACAATTCAAGACTCTGAATCCAAACAGAAAGTTAAATCTGGAAACCAGGACCGAATTGTCAAACAAACACCAAAAGTAGCTGCCAGCGGCGTCGTTTTAGAAAAATCCTTTTACTTCCTCTTATAACTCCGCACTCAGCAGCAGCTGGATGAATCACTGTGAAGCTGAGGTGGGAACCAGACTGTGAACGCGGCTGCAGCCTGACCTGGATGTGCTGCAGCCGGTTGCTGCCGTGGGGCTGGATGGCCAGGGTGAAGTGGTCGGTGGGAGCCACCCAGGTCTCCAGCGTCTCCATCTGGGTGGAGGCTCGGTTTGTGGCCGCGTGGCGCACCAGGTAGCCCTGGAACTGGTCCGACAGGAAGTAGACGTGCACCGACGTCGGGTGGCTCATGGCGGCGTACCTGAGAGATAAAAGTGAATAAATGTTTCTTTGTGTTTAGTTACGGGGAAATTAGATGATAATTGACCATAAAGAGAAATAATAACAACCTGCAGCATCTGCCTTAAATAAAAACAAGGATAAAACCTCTGAAACATCTTCAAAACAAACATGAACAGATCAGTTTCTCAGGGGCCACAATTGATTAATTTATTTTTAAATTCAAAATAATTTTAGCGTGAATTATTTTCTTTTTACCTGATCAATAATAAATTAACAAGTATTTTAATTAAAAAGACCAGAAAAAGTTTCAAAGTTGTTTCCTAACTTGTTGGTCAAAATATCCATTTAAATTTTTTCCCTACTACAAAAATGAAAACTGTGTTTGAAAACCCCTCACTGTATTTAACCCATTTTAATTATTTGGTGTGATTAAGTCTGTTTTTGGGTGAAAAGTCACTGGAGGTTTGTGGCTGCTTACTATGACATTAAAATCAAAGCAAAACAAAAGAAAACACCTAAAAGTTTCTATGTAAGACATAAATTTGTCGTTGAAAATCTCATTTTATCCATTCCTGAACTCTGACCAGAGGCCACAGAAAACTACGCGGAGGGCCACAGACGGCCCCCGGACCACACTTTGGACAACCCGGGCCAGAGGTGTCATTTCGGCTCGCATCAAGATCATGAACGTCCTCAAAGGGCTGGTTTTGGTGTAACCATGACAAACTGTTAACTATTAGCTTTCAAATGAAAAATGATTTGAATTGACTGATAAAATAAAATTTAACGACTTTTATCTTAAAGCTCGGTTTATGTAGACGGCCACATAAATAGCTATGGAGGCTGGATCTGGCCCGCGGGCCCTGAGTTTGACACCCCTGTGATGGGGGTCCCGCCCAGAAGTGTTTCAGAACCCCTGATGTAGCTAAAAATCATTTAAAAACATGTTTTAATTCTGGAGTGTAGCAGCTGAAGGTGCTTCCAGATGAATCCCAGCTGCTGCTGCTGCTGCTGGTGCTGCAGCTACTGCTGCTGGTGCTGCAGCTACTGCTGCTGGTGCTGCAGCTACTGCTGCTGGTGCTGCAGCTGCTGTCCCTGCTGCTGCTCAGGAAAACGACGCAGCGTTTTCAGCTGGCCGCTGCTGCTCCTGCAGCGCTGCCTCCACCCAGCCTAACCACCAATCCCCACCCAAACCAGCAACAACAGCCTCCTTGTACTGGTGGGTCTCCGCCCGCAGCGCCAGACCCACCCTGAGTGGGCAGAGACTGAGGCCCGCCTGTGCTGCAGAACAAGCGCGCCTTATCTTTATATTTAATTTGGAGCGAATAAACTCGGCCTGCGGTGAGTTTAGTGAAAAGATGCGTTTCTCTGTTTCCCTGCAAACTGGAACAGCAGTTTCTCTGAAACCGCTGATTCTACCCAGAATCTGTGAATCTTTATGCCGACTAACAAAAATATGGGATTTTCCACAAGCTTTTCATTTCTACCAGCAACTTCATTAAGTCATAATGAAGAAAGTGGAACACAAACTGATTTATAGCATTTAAAGCAATTATTTCTTTAAATTTAGTTGATTATGTCTCACAGCAACTGAAAAAAATCCTATAAAAAAATCTTACATCAGATTTGTTGATTGCTAACCAAACTGGCTGTGTCCAAAATATTACTGGAAAATTAAGTGGAAGGAAGACGTGGGGTCGAAAGTAAAGTCAATTCAGCAGCAATTTGCCATATATACAAAGTATGAAACAATTAATAATGATTAATCACTTATTAAAATAATCATCAACTAATTTAATCATTGTTAAATTGTTAACTGGAGCATACGGACTCATAAAACCCAACATATTCAGAGCTGTAATTATCAAAATATTTTAAACCAGAACTCCTCAGGTTACATAGTTTTAGCTTCACCTGGATCAAATTCAAAAAATTGCTTTTTAAGCAATAAAATGCTTTTTTTCGCATTTAAAAACGTAATTGAATTTTTTTACTTATTTGCATCTTTTAATGTATTTCTAATGCATAAAAAGGTTTAAGTGGTTAAATGAAGCAAAGTGTAGAATGGGTCTCTGTCTCTTTAAGAACGCCTGCTCTCTCTGACGCTCCGCCTCCAGGAAGTCATCCCAACATGGCTGCTTTATTAACCCTTTAACATCGTTTTTACTACTGAGAAGCGGCTCCTATGATGAGCTCAGAAGATGTTTGCTAATTGCTGCTGGCTAGTCTGAAGGAGCTGAGTGGGGGAGGAGTTTTGCCTCGAAGGCGGAACTACGTCCATCTAGGCGCTTTGCACATCTTACTGCCATGGAGATGAAAGGATTCCTTAAACATGCATGAAAGAATCAAGGAAAATTCCCAGATTGTTTTTGATGCAGGAATAAAACATAAAATTATGAAACGCTAAAAAAGTGGATTTAACACGATGCTGCTCCTTTATAAGTGTTTGTTTGTCTGGTTAGATGAATATTTGGATCTTTGTGTTTTTGCGGACGCGGCGTACCTGCAGCTGTGATCGCCGGGGTGACCCTGCAGCGATCCGGCGGCGCGCGCCAGGCCCATGCGGGCGAAGGCGCGGTGGTGGCTGAGCGCGGCGTCGGACAGACCGACGGCGCCGTCCGTCTGCTGGTGGAAGACGTTCTCCCAGTAGGCCTGCAGGCCCGGCGTGCCGGACGGATACGCGCCGAACAGGAAGGCGTCCAGCTGGCTGATGATCTCCTGGCTGACGCTGGCCTCGAACTTCCGGGCGAAGAACGTCGGCCTGGAGGCCTGCTGCGGATCAATAACCAATAATCAATCGTCCACATTAGCATTTTATCTATTTGTTATCCTTATTTTATGTCAGCGTGTGCACATGTGTGGTTGAGAGCATGACTTCCAACCCCGACATTAGAATAAAAACCTCAGCGGCTGCCTGGATCCAAAAATACCTACAGCGGCCTCCAGAACCAGAACTCCTTATAGAACCCGTCCGCAGACGCTGACCTCAGATCTGCCAACGCAAACGCTCCGGAACCGCCTCAAAGCGCCGCTGCTAATTTGTGAATGCGTGTCTATTCTGGGCTCCTCTGCAGGATCGGTTTCATCCCAGAGAGAACCGCTCTGCCTCACCGGGTCGGAGCAGAACTTCATCCTGATTTGGTTTTTTGTAGATTTTTTCTCGTCTCTTCTTGTTGAATCATTGAATTATTTTCTCTGTGGAGCTGGAAGGATTTTCTTTTCTTATTTTTTACCCTCAAACTGTTGTTTTGATACGTAACCATGGCAACAAACGACTTGTATGACATTTTAATTGTGTAACTGCTTGTAATTGCTGTATAAACTTTGCTGCCTCTTGGCCTGGATTCCCTGGGAAACGAGGATTTTAATCCTAATGGAACTTTTCTGGTTGAATAAAAATCAAATAAAAACTAAATCAATAAAAACAAGGTGTTGTTTTCCCACCTGGCAGCTGATTAGCATCTTAACAGCTCAATAATATCTGAACTACATAATCCATCTGTTTCCTCCATCACAGTGAGCATCACATCCCCTACTCCAACATCTTTCCACCCATAAATCCAGACAGAGATTTAAAGAGGAGCGGCAAAAGCAAAGGAGGCGGATTAGCACATCTAGCTAACTGATGATGTAGAAATTATGTGCCACAATACTTAGTAAGCAGTCTCCATGGCAACCATTAAACCTCATCTACATGCTAACTGGCTATTTGGTTAAAATAAATGTAAACAAACATTTATTCTGTGGTTGAAGCGACTGAGTTTGTCTTGACGGGCGCCGGCAGGTGAGGCGAACTCACCTGGAGGCGTGGCAGGTCTGAGGGCTTGAAGTCGTTGGGAGAGCAGCCGCACCAGTCCACTATGTGCTTGTACTGGCACTTGCATCCCAGTTTGCGGTTCCAGTTGGTGAGCCTCAGGTTGTTGTCCACCATGGTCTCACAGTGGGCGCTGTTCTCCAGGACGGTGTGGAAAAACGACTGAAGAAAGAGGAAACACGTTTTTGCAAACAAAAAGAAGAGTTAGTTCCCTCCTTTACCAGATGGGGGCGCCAGTTTGCACGGTTAGCGGATTAAATCAGGAGAAGAAGAAAACTGATCATCTGGTAAAAAGGGAGAAGCAAAACAAAACCGACAAGAAACTGTTTGGAATTAAGATAATATTTTATTTTCTTGAAGATTTTATATGTTAATTTTCACTTTGCAAAACACATAATAAATTATTAATGCTTATTTTAATTAAAACTTATTTTTTTACAATTGTATTTGAATAGTAAACTAAACACATTTTTAGGATTACCAATAGAAAAACTGTATTTTTTTTCTATACCTTTGTTATTTTTAAAATAATCTACAAATCCTGATTTTTTAAAATTTGAAACATTTTCTTTGCAATAAAAACTGAATAACTGCAGTGTGTTGGTGTGTTTGTGTGTTTGTGTGTCGGTACCTCGGCCGGCAGCAGCGTGTAGCCGTAGAACCGCTTCATGTTTCTGACCAGGTCATCCTGTGAGTTCACGACGTAATCCACAAACAGCCGGCTGAGCAGGAACCAATCAGAACCTCCGTCCACCGACACGCCCTCAGGGATCTTACGGTCTCCCAGGCGCCACATGTGGGTGTCGCACTCGTAAAAAACCCGGTCCAGGCCCTGTTTACGGATGAAACTGGGACAAAGCAGCGTGTGGTTCTGTTAGAGACCCTGGATTCATGTTTAATTCAGTGATCTCCTTTTGTTTCATGTGCCAACATCTTAGAAATAAAATACTTTAAAAACATTTCTACCTGCTCAACAATAAACAACAATATTTTAAACAAATACAGTAGTCACTGTAAATCCACTGTAAAGTAAACATGCAAAAAAGGTTTTGCATGTTTACTTTATTAACAGTAAATCAACCAGTTTGCAAATTCTGAAAAAAACAACAACTTTAAAAGACAAAAATATTTTTGTGCCTAAAAATGATTGTAAAAACATTTAAAGTTGTTTGCTCAAATTAAATGTAAATAATCTCCATCAACCTCCAGACTTGTGTTTTGAAAATGTATCTAGGGCTGCACAAAATCAGCCTAGGGGCCACAAATGGCCCCTGAACCGCACTTTGGACACCCCTGGTTTAATGAACATAAAACAAGATGGCTGCTGCGTTCGTACCGAGCGTTGTCTCTGCCGTGAGACTTGATGAAGTTCATGTTGCGATGTTTGGACAGAAACGCCACCAGCTGGTCGTTGGTCCTGAGGACAAAATCAAATTTACAAATTCATAAAAATATTAAAAAGCATCAGAGATTTCACACAGTAGCTGCAGGTTCTTATGCAGGAATCTGATGTTTATCCAGAGTTTAGGGAACAGAAAGAGGAGGAGGGTTTCCGGGTCTCTGCTCCACCAGAACCAGAACTATAACAGAACAGAGTTACTGCGAACCGAACCTCATGTCGTTTCATATTAAACATTTAGATAAATAAATGGCTTGATAAAATAATTCATGCACCAAACATTTAAACTGAAACATAAAAATAAGAATTTTCCCAACTTATTTGATTTTCCTGTGCAGCATAAATTAAAGTTATTGTTTTATCAGTTTTCTTTTTTATCTAATTATTCTTCTCTCATTTTTTCATAATTTAATTTAATTTAAAAAATTTACTTACTGTCACATTTATTTTACTATTTTGTCCATTTTCTGGTTCTATTTGCTATTTATATTTATTTACCATCACCTCCATGTCTTGATGGATTTTACTGAAGTCCAGAATGTTCTGCTCTTTGGAGATTTTTTGTATCCATCCCCTGACTGATACTTTTCAACAACCTTTTGTCTGATTGGTTGGAGAGTCCTTCAGTCTTCATGCTGTGATGGGAAACTGATGAACCAGTGAATGGACCTGAGCTAGAACCAGCCAGAACCATCTGGACCTCTGATGAATTAGGTCGACATTTATATAATCACTTGTTCTATGTTACGTATTTTTATGTAATTGTCATTATTTTGTAAGAAGAAGTTCATGTTGCCTTTAATTTGATTAAAGGCAACATGAACTTAATGAATTAAAGGGTTTAAAAATAATTAAAAATAATTAAAATAATTAAAAATAATTATTTCTTCAAAAAAGCCAAATTTTATTGATTGATTGATTTGCAAAAGCAATAAAACTAATAGTTGCTGTTTGAGCGTCAGCGGCTTCGCCCTGACCAACATGGTGAACCAGCAGCTGCTCTGCGTACTGATGGAACAGGAAGTCTGATGCAGCTTCCTGTGGACGAGGCACTTCCTGCTCTGAATCCTATCAAAACAACCTTCCATTAAAGGAAAGTGTGAATCTAAAACCTTTTTCTACCCAATTATTAATCAATAATCCAGAAAATAACCAATAGATCAGCCCTACACTGCTGATGTGTTTTTATGCAACAAAATATTATTTTCTTATTTAATAAGAATTAAATGGTTTATTTTCTTTCCAGATTTGTACAAAAAAGACTGAAGTAGTTCAATAAATCTGCAGAACGTGCTAATTTTTCTTTAATCTATTAGTTGTCAGAATAATCGATTATTAAAATAATCTTGAGCTTCTGCAGCAGATTAACAACGTGAAACATTTGGTCCAGTCCTCCTGACCTTCACCTTTGACCTCACAGGCATCGACTGATGGTGGCGCCGGCGCTGCGTTATGGATTTTAGCCTGCAGCGCGTTCAGACTCTGCTGACGATCATCCTGTGTGATCTGATGGTTTTCCGTCCTGATGAGGTCAAACAAACCGCAGCGTGGAAAAGCCCCAAACGGAAACGAGGCCCCGCCAAAATAAAAGAGTTTAATTCAGAAACAGCAGATGCTTCCACCGAGCAGCAAACTGATAAAAATGTTTAGTCTCATTTATTTATACTTTCATTTCAAGCAGGTGCACATAAAAAAATCCATATGCAAAAATATTAGTGACATTCAGTCATATTCAATAAGTTAGAATATTTTTTCTTTGACATTAACTCTTCATTACAACCACTTTTAATTCCTGTATTTAAAGTATTTTTTATTTAATATTTTAATCTTAAATGCAGTTTTTTATTAGCTGACTGGAATAATCTATAAAATAATCTTCACTGTGAATTGAGTTTCAATAATATTCTAATTTACTGAGCAGGTTTGCACTGCAAAAACACAAAACGGTTCTAAACGGGCGGTTCTGACCTGATGGGGTAGTCGGCGGCGCTCAGGTTGATGAAGAAGTCCCAGGACCAGTCGGCCATTTTGAGGAGGTCGTCCATGCTGCGCAGGTACATGGTCAGGAGACTGGCTCCGCCCCAAATGGTCGCCATCCTCCAGGGAGTCACTCTGACGTTGGGGAACCGGGCCGCCAGAGACAGAACCTCTTGGTGGAGGAAGTCGGACCTCTGAGATTAACGGAAACCACCAAGACGGAGTTAAACTTTATCAAGGTTGGAGTTACCGGTAGTTTTATACTTTATTAATAATTTATACAGCTGTCATATAATGAAGATGCTTCATAATAAAAAACAGATATTCATTAAAAACATTACTATTAAAAAGCACAAATTCTCTCACTTTCATAAACACCCGGGGATCAGGCTCTGCTTTTATATCATCTTTATATTGTTTGATTTATGGATTTATTTTTTTTCAGCAGACTCCCCCGGTTCTGACGGACTGAGCCGGTTCTGACGGACTCACCTGGTCCACATGGATGTAGTAGAAGTGTGATGTGTGGTAAATGGCCTTGAAGAGCCGTTGGACCTGCCGCGCGGCGCGGCCGTGGACGACCAGGACGAAGGCGATGCGGACCGGCGGCGAGCCGGCGGCGCCGCCGTCCCACTGGACGTTTACGTTAGCCTTGCCTGGAGACGGGGTCAAAGGTCAGTCTGCATCACAGCTTAGATTTCTATACTATTCACTATAAGTACACTGAAAAAACACAAAATTTAACTAGTTTCTAAGATCTTAGTAAACTTTAAATATGACAAAACTACAGATAAATAAGTTTGTTTGTAAGTCAACAATTCTTGAATATTTGATAATAAAGTGCCAGTTTCATTATAAAAAGACATTTTTCCCATAAGTGAAATAATCTGCCGGTTTTTATCCATATTAAGAAATTATTGATTTAAAACAAGATTCTATATCTGGCAGAAAGTTATTTGTTAGTTTTGTCTCATTCAAGTGTATTCAGATAAAAACTTTACAAAAATTATTGGTAAGATCAGAGGAGCAAAGACAAAGTTTACTTTAGTTTATAATTTCTTTTAATATTTAAAGAATGAGTGTTTTATTGTTATTTTTAGGCTTTAAAGTAAGATAAACATAAAAGATGATTTATATTTATTGAAAAGGCACATCCATTCCAACCTGTAAAAACATATTTCTGGTACTTTTAATCAATTTAAAAATGTTTAAAAACTTGCATTTGTTATTACATCTGTATTTAAAATGTTACAAAGTTATTAAGAAACTTTTTCCACTTGTGGCACTAAAAGTACCAGTAAATTGATCTTTATGAACTTTAGTTCTGTTTTTTTCAAGCTCTAATATACCATATGTGCTTTTTAAAATAATAATAATAAAAAATAATCATCTTAAAAATTAAAAAGAAGGAATTAATGTTTTTAAATTCAGATATAATAATAAATGGAAGTTTTTAACCATTTTTTAGACATTTTTTCCAGTATTTACGCTGAATTTCCACAAAGCAGTGATATGATTTTAGATCTGATTAGGTTGGAATAGATGTGCTACTTTATGTTGTTTTCATGTTTATCTTTGTTTTAAATACTAAAAATAAAAATAGAACACTGGTTATTTAAAAATGGCAATAAATTAACTAAACTAAAGTAGATATTTGTCTCAAAAGTCTTTTTTCCACTTTACATAAGTTTCATGTTTCTGTCCTGAGAGAAAAATTGGGTAAAAAGGTTGTAAACGTTTTTACTTTGGGGTAAAATCCAAATCCAAATAAAAACGGGTGTAAATACTTTTCTGAATCTCTAGAAAGCAGAACAAACTCTGTGCTAGTGGGTCTCCGTGTTGCTCGGTGAAACGGGCCGGGTCGAGGTTTGCAGAACAATCGAGCGACCTCCTGGCTGCAGGCCACGCTGGCTCAGCTGCAATCAGCTGAGCCGAACGCCCTCAACGTGGCCCGAAAGCCTAAAACCAGAACCAGCGCCAGTCCTTGGAGCTAATGACTACTGTGTCATCAAAGGAAGCTGTAATCATTTAAGTGAAGCGTGGGGCGGCTCTTACACCGAGCCATTAGTCAGCCTTTGCAGAGTAAGACTACAAACGGGTTGTTTAATTAGGGTGTAATTACCCAGCATCCTCTCTGCGTCTCTTCGTACTACAGATCCTGAAAATAGAGCTGCCAACCACAGAGATGGCTCTCTGCTGCTTCTGCTAAAAATGTTCCTCAAACGGTAAATTTAGAGAGAAGAAAGAGGCGCAGCGTTTAAAACCCAGAGACCCGCTGTCTGCTGCCAGATGGTCTCACTGCAGCTGGAACGATTAATCGGATTTATCCGATTAATCGTCAAATAATTTAGTAATATGTACTGTTTTTTAGTATCTAGTCTAAAAAAGCCATTTCCTGAAAGAACAAACTCAGAGCAGATATGGAGCCAAAACTGTACAAAGTAGATAAAAACACATTTGTCTAAATGTTTCTCCAAAACTTCTAAAGTTGCAGAGTTTTAGCTTCACGGGGTCAAAGTTCACTAAATGGATGCTATTTTATTGCACTTAGGGAAATAAAATGTTTATTTTCTTAATTAAAAATGAATTAAAGTTTCTGTTCATATGCATCTTGCATTTCTAATATTACATAAAATGCTAAAGTTGTTAATTGAAAAATATGGCAATTTGTCAGAATAATCATCAGATTAATCGATTACTAAAATAACAGATACAGTGCCGGCCCAAGGCAGATGCGTGTTAGGCATCTGTTTAAGGCCCCCACACCACCAGGGGGCCACCAAGAGCAAAGAACAAAGATTTCAAATTTTGACATTTTTAAGTTTTTTCTAGAAAATTTGTAATTTTTTTCCCAGAAAATGTTCAACTTTGCAAATTCTGAATCCAGCCTTCAATTTGTTGCATCCGTATTCGGGTCATTGTTGACGTTAAAAAGGTGTAAATTTTTGCCAAAATATGTCAGAAATTTTCCAGAACAAAAGAGGAAAATTTCTGATTCTGAAAAGTCAAAAATGTTCAAGTCTTAAAACAGAAAGCATCGACAATTTTTCTAATGGAGTATTTTCCAGTATTTTTCTGACTTTTGAGACTCAAAAATCTGGAATCTTTTTTTCTAAAAGATTTAAATTTTTTCCAGTAAATTTTGACCTTTTTAAACTCTGAATCGGGCCCAATGGTTCTGACCTTGGATCGGACAGTAGCGCGGGACTTTCTCCGGCAGCAGCGCCCGCTCTTTGTGCTTGCAGTAGACCTCGACGATGCGCTGCCGGCACTCGCGGCTCTTGGCTCTGGACAGAGCGGAAATGGCCTCCTTCCCGCTGATCTCGCACTGCGGCCGCTCCCTGTTGGGCTCCGGACCCGGCGGCAGCGGGGGCGACCCGGGCCGCTTCGTCTGGAAGAAGGGGGCGTCCTGATTGGAGCTCTGAGCCGGCGCCGGAACGGTCAGGATGTGGGTCTGGTTGGGAGCTTTAGAAAGGACAGGAGCATGCTTTAGGACTTCATTTCCCAGCATGCCTTGGTTCTTCTCCAGCTTTCGCTTGCTGTTTGCAGCGGCGAGACGCTGACGCTGCGACCGCGCTCCCAGGTTGCTGTTGCTGTCGATGTTGCCAAAGTCTTTGGGAACCGAGTTCTCGTTGTTGTTGCTGTCGGGTCGGAGCTTTGGGCGGTGGAGACGGTGGACATCCTGCAGGCGGAAGGACAAAACATCAGGAAGACAAGAACAAACTGCTGATCCACAACAACACATTAGAGCCACATTAACGTAGAACAAGGAAGTAAATTTAGAACAAAAACACTCAGAGATTTTCTAGAAAAGCAATGGAGTTTATGAGTTTGAAAAGTAGAAAATCTGTTTGCAAAAAACTCAGAAATTTAGATTTTGACCTCAGAAAGTTTGAAACGGTAAAAATGTGCAAACATTTTCAGAAAAGTTTGAGAAAAAAACTTTCAAAAGTAAAAATATTTAAAATTTTGGAAATTTTCTGAGTTTCAAAAGTAAAAAATATTTGACTTTTGAAAGTCAAAAATTCTTAGTTTTTTCTTTTTTAAAATAATTTAAAAAAAATAAAATTTCAGCTATTTTTTGGTGCAACTCTATTCCTCTTTTTTCTATCTTCAGTCACCCCACAGTTGTACTCAACTTCTCACAAAGCAGGAACTTAAAAGTTCACAGATATTAATTTTATTTAGGATTAAAAGTGTACAGATTAGATTAGAGAAACAAAATGATGTTGTTCTTGTTCAGTCTCATTAAAACAGCAGCAGTATAGTTTAACTTTGGCTTTAAATTGTTTCTGGTTTCCATGGATACGAATGTAAATGTGGGAAGAGTCGCAGTGCATTCAGTGTTTGTGTTCCAGCAGCTCAGCATCGTGACCTCGATGGGTTTCCTAATCCCACAAATCGCCCCATTTCTGTCTTTCCCAGAGATAAACGATGCGTTCGAGTGTGTGTGGGAGAAAGCAGCGGTATCAGCTGCGACCACCTGCTCCACAGACAACCTCTCATTATCTCATCTCTAATATCAGCTTAGAGGAATGCGTGAGTGCAGAGAAGCGGTGAATATTCCCGGCTCTCCAGGCAGCGCTGTGATTAAAACAGGAAGAGATAAAAACCTCAGGACGAATTAAACTCTGAGGATTTATTCTTCTCCTCCTGAGCTTTCACATCCTGAAACTACAGCAGCTGACATGCTGGTCATGTTTTAATTACTCAGGATGACCAAACACTACAGATGTCTTACCAGTGGCGACCCAGAATGGGGGGCACAAGGGGGCCATGGACCCCTGGAAAAATCCTGGCCACCTCAAGTAATCATGCTCAGTTTATACAAACGTACACAGAATACTTTGAAATCTGAATAATTAAAATATAAATGGATATAATTTAAAATTTGAAAAAGAAATGGGGGTTTGGTCTTTTTTTTTTGACACACAAACTTTCTGAGTGGAACCTTTATATTCACGTGTTTCTGGTACACCCATGAACATGACGCACAGCACCAGCTACATCGGCTGGCCGTTGACTTTTACTTCAAAAATGATGTGATTGATCGCCAGAAACACTAATGAAAACCAGAAATTGACTAAATGATATTTTTAATTAAAAAGCCTTTTTTTGCTGCTACATTATTGAAGAAAATCATGTAGGAGCTAAAAAATAACAATATTTAAAGTTTTTAATTTGTTGTTCAAGTTCTTCAATCATCTGATTGGAGCAAAGAGTTTCAGGAAGTCCTGATAATTCATGGAGATTCTTTAGAAATGTGAACTGTGGATGCTAACTTTAGCGCTAGCTGCTACATGATTAGCATTGAGATGCTATTTTAGGCTTGAATAGCTTGGCTTATGGGCTATGTACGTTCAACATAACTTAAACATGACAATAGTCTCTTCCAGCGTCCAATCAGATCGTTTTCTAAGGCAGAAATGAATTAAACCCCAGCAGACGCCGCTTGTGCATCAGATATGTGAGAGTACCGGAAACACGTGAATACAAAGGTTCCGCTCAGAAAAAAGGCAAAAAAATAACAAAAACAATTAAATGTTTTACACATTACAATCCATAATCAAAATTGTAAACAAAAAATGTTTTCAATTGCAAACTAAAAGCTCTTGACAGAGAAGGTATTTCTCCTCCCTTCACAGAAAGAAAAGCGGTGCGTTTTTTCCCAGAATGCCATGCAGTCCTTGGAGACTGTCTGCAGCTAAAATACCAGTTTCCCTACAAACACATCCGTCTTTCTTCCAACCAGAGTCCGTGGCGTCCTGCTGGGAGCCGCCGGCCTCCCAGCAGGACCTCCTGCTGGTCGACACAAAGGCAGCAGGAAAAAAATCACAAAACGAGGAAAAACGAATCCTGGAGGCAGAAAGAGAAACAAGACGGGAGACGGAGGATTCAGAGGGAAAGAGTCAAGATGTTGGATCAGGAAATAAATGTTACTTATAGAACAATAAACATTAAATAAAAAAACCTGAAATATTTTTATTTGTACTAATGATCTAAGAGGAGTCTGGGAACTTCTACTGAGGCATTTCATTGTTTCTCTGGGTGTAAATATGATGTGACACAGAAACATTTAGTCTCTTGGCTGAGTTTAGGACATATTTATATTCATCTTTGAACAAAGAAACATTACATTTCGTATTTTTTATTAGATGTTTTTAATGGTTTATTACGGATAGAAACAATGTATTCTAGACAAAAAAGAAGCAAATTTCAACAACAAAAAAACAAAACAAAGAACTTTTTATATTAATCTCAGAAATTCTAGAAAATATTTTGGAAACTCGAAGATTTTTGACTTTTGAAACTCAGAAATTTCCATATTTTTTTCTAGGAAATTTCTGAAATTAGTCTCAAAATATCAAAAAAAAATTCTAGCAAATATTTGACTTAGGACTGCCTAAAAGGTAAGGCAATAAATAGAATGTATGTTTTAAAAAACTAAAACATTAATCAGGAGATATCACAGTGATCGTTTCTTCCTGGGAACTGAGTTAACGCAATGCATTCTGGGATTCAGAGTTTTTACGAATCTCTTTTCTGTTCAGTCCTTTAATCTGGTTGAGAGCATAAAACCGGAGGAGCTGCAGGTGAAGCAGAAGATATTTGTGATGTTTTGGTAGGTTGTTGATCTGATATCAAGTCAGACGGAGCGAGGCGTCGCCTCCAGCTGCAGTTATGAAGTGAGTTCAGAGAAGTTTAAACCCTCATAATGAGCTCTTTCATCGGGCGTACACTGCCGCTCTGTAAGGCAGCGATTCATTAGAAAAGCTCCGGGGTCGACGTGTTTCCACTCCGGGACCCTGAAGGTAATGAAAACAGAACGATTCAAACTCCGACCTGCAGCTGGAGCATCAGAACCAAACTGGTCCAAATGAGACTTTAGACCCTCTAACTCACTGAGATGCCCTCCTTTTCTAAAGGTAGAAATCCAAACAAACACAGAGAATATTTCTCTGGTTGTTAGATTTTGGAGCTGGAACCTGAAGAAATCAGAAACTAAGATCTGATGCTTATTTAGATTTATGTCTGAGTTCATCTGCAGAAACACACAAAGGCCTGGAAATTATGAACATCTTAAAAGATAAAGCATTAAGTCTAAACAAAAACATGTCAAAGTGAAAAAATTAACTCATTATCTCAGGATTTTAATTTTAAAAAGTGTTAATTTGTCACATGTAATCAAATTAAGTTGGTCAAATTTACTTTATTTATGTTTAACATTTTAAGTTTTTCTTGGATAAACTTAACTTGTGGCCAGTTGATGTAATACTGTATATATAAGTTGGATCAACTGTTTCCTTTTTCTCCTGCTTTGCATTAAATGTTAAACCTGCAGTTTGATGCAGAGGCTGAGGGCAGATGAGAGTTTTATTTTAAAAAGGTCGTAATGTGATGGTGAGACCTGCAGGGATTACAGCAGGGATGTCAGTCTGTTCAGGAATAATCTCAAAGAAATGTGAAAAAACATTAAGCAGCTTTTTAGCTTTAATATCGATGTTTGAAGCTGATTCACCAAAAATAGAGGAACAGATTTCCATAAACCACGGACTGTTTTAGCTCCACCCATTATTGCTACTTGGTTCACCTGCAAATAAACATCTATATCATGCAGAGCACTTCTGGATAGATGCAAATCGCATTTCGTTGCTTGTACTTGTGACAATAAAGTTGAATTCTATTCTATTCTAAATAAACACTCATTATTTTACCTCCATTTCATCTGCTATTTAATAAACTTTCCTTAAATCTCTGATTTTCTCCTGCAGAATAAAAAACACTAAAAATGTTTTTGTTTTCTAACTTCTGGTTATTTTATTTTACATTATGACAAAAATGATTACAGGCAAATTAAAATCTTCTAAGAGTAATTAAAGGAAACGTTACTCAAAATCAGACTTTGCTGAATTTACACTGCTTTTTATTTAGTTTATTAAACTTGAGAAAGTTTTTTAAAGGAATAATGACTCAAATTTATTCTTATTGCTGAGAAGAAAATAAACAATTTGCAAAATGAATCGTTTTCTTTTAATCTGCAAACTCAAAGAAACTGTTTTATTTGTTTGATTGAACTATTGCACCTTAGTAATGTAATTATAATTTTTGGTGATTTTATTGTATTTGATTATTTCATCTTTGTTTTGAAGTTTAGATTTTTTGCTCCACTAACAAAAAGGTTTTACATCCCAACATCATCGAGTTCATCCAAACAGACGAACATATCGCTGCGATGCAGAGTCTGCATGCATGAAGTTTCAAATACGATACAACAAATATCGTTCCAATGCAATATCAATATATTGTTTTGGTCTAGTCAAATCACAGAGTCATACAAGCACAACCTACGTCCAACAGGAAGCCGTTAAACAACCAAACCAAGTCGAGAATCTTGGAAATAAATGAAAAACAAATTTAAACCAACAAAACTCAAAACATCAGACATTAAAACATTAAATCTCTAAACTTCCTGTTCATGTAACTTTATTTTATCTGGACTTTCAGAATCAGTTTCTAAACCCAATCAGTGTTTGAAATTTATTAATCACTAAAAATGACTTTCATCCGTTTTTACAAAAATATATATCCAAATCACTTTCAACAAGTAAACTGAGTATTTAAGGATTAACGATCTCAACTTCACTAGGAAGCAGAAATCCCATCAGTCAAACCGGATCGGAAGAAATCCTTTAATCTGATCGGACCCGGCCGTCAGAACAGAATCTGCATCTGGTTCTGACTTTACCAACAAACTGGTTTCACCTTAAAGCAACTTTAGGATCATTTTGGGACGAAACCAACCGGCCTGCAAACTCAGCTTCCTGTTTTAGCCACCGAGAAGGTGATGGCCTAGTCAAAGTCCAGATGTGAAGCTGGATGTGTCATAAAACTGACTGTTAATCTCAAAACAAATAAATGTTTTAACTGTTTATTCATCAGATTCTTCAATAAAAAGTTCATGCAAACAAAACTTGATCTAAAGAAACATTTTCTGCCTGTTTCAGGTTTTCTAGGAGTTTATTCCAGAGGAGCAGAGAAACTAAATGCTGCCTCACTTTGCTGTATAGGGAGTAAGAAAAGTGTCTGAAAACCTGAAGCGTTTTCATCAAAGTGATTTACAGACCGACAGCAGAAATAATTAATACCAATAAATCATATTCCAGACAGAACCTGAAAACCTCCACAGTATAAAACATAAATAAACCACAGTGGCTCATTTTGTGCTTTTTGGTTCTATAAAACTATTTTCTACCACAAAGAGTCTCTGGAACAGGAAGGAGCGACCATATATGGACGATCACCTTGTTGCTCTTTACACCTGCAGACGGTTAACGAACTTTTCTTAACAAAATTAAATGTTTTTATACAGAAATGCGTCAAATGTATGTGAGGCCACTTATCACCGAGGCAACCACAGGTGTTGTTTGTGAGCATAAAGTGCATCAAATATGAACAAGACGCTACGTTCACACAGTCGAAATTATTCAGATTTAATATTCAGTTTAACGTGACAAATTCAAAGTGATTCTATCTGTTAGCAATGATTTGCATAAATAATATGCAGGAGAAAATGATTTAAACATTTGGGAATAAAAATATTTTTGAAATAAAAGCTGTAGTTGCACCAGTTGCTTCCTGTCCTGTAAATATTTGAAAGAGAAGAGGTTCAGAAAAGCTCCATAAATCATTTTCAGCTCATTTAGATCTAAATTACTGACATCTTGTCTTCTCTGATCAAACTAAAGCAGGATCAGAGGAAGAGCTGCTGGTTCGAGTCTGGACCCGCCGCCGGTTCTGCTAGGGGATTCCAGCTCTTCTTCAGCTGTTTACTGGAGATCAGAGTGAGCGCAGACACTCCCACGCACCCTGAACGCCTCAGGAGAGCCTGACGCCTCACAAATAATCCCATCACTTCGTTTTTAATATGCAGATTATGAATTTACTGTTGGAAGGACACTCAGAATAAAAACTGCAAAAAGTTCAACTTGCTGTTGTTACAAAACTAAATCTGAAGCTGTCAAGCATGGAGGTGGCAGCATGATGCTGAGGAGAGGAGAGAGGAAGATTTCCTCCAAATCCTTCAGTTTTAAACCAAATCATCCAGTTAAACCTGCAGCGTTTTAACAAAGTGGAAGATCCGAGCCTGACTGAGTGATGAAAGGACAGGAAGGTGAATCCCTGCATTAAAACATCCACCGTGTTTTTCCTCTTACTGTGGATTCATATTCTGACAGAAACACCTGGAAAACACGATCTGAATCCGCGCTGCAGCACAAAGAGGAGAAACCCTCTGGAAATGTTCCGGCTTAGAAATAATCAGATGTTTAAAACAAAGACCCGGAATATTGAACAGAACCAGAGAGGTTCTGTTCAAGGCGGCTGGAGCTGGACGCGGTCTGGCCTCAGACAGAACAACAGCAGCAATAAACACGCGTGGAAATCATGAGTGAAACCCACCGGCTGCAGCTTGAGTCGAGCGGCCGCCTTCCCCTGCAGCGCGGCGGCTTCCCGCGGCGGCTCGTCCCGCCGCTCCGGGCCCCTCCACCGGCGCTCCGTGGCGGCTTTGTTGAGCCCCCCGCTCCGCTCGTCCCGCTTCTCCCGGCTCCTGGCGCCCGCGTCCCCGCCGGCGGAGTCCAGGCTGCTGAAGTTCCACACCACCAGGGTCTGGACGAGCAGCAGCGCCGCGGCGGCCAGCAGCAGCGCGGAGCGGGAGCGGCGCGCCAGCCGCCGGGCGCACGGGGTGCCGACCATCTCCCTCCGGTTGACCGAGAACCCCGTCCGCTAAACGCAGACAGCGGGGTGTGAATGCTCCCCTCCGCGGCCTGAGAGGGGCTGCAGGCGGGCAGACAGGAGGAGGAGGAGGAGGAGGAGGAGGAGGAGGAGGAGGAGGAGGAGGAGGAAGACTTGGCACATGATCGGGATGAGGAGAGAGGACTGGAGGCAGAGAGGAGGCCCTCCTGTGGTCATCCAGGGGTCAACAGCGTTTATTCCTGAACTGAATGACGACCTGGGGGTAGAAATGTTCCTGATTACCCCTCACTTACCCCCCTCCTGTCACACTACGCATTAATCCAGCATCCAATCAGAACCCAGCAGCTGGAATCATCACGTTATAATCTCCAAAACAAGGTTATTATCAGAGGTGGGTGAAATACCCAAAAACTGGACTCAGGTTCCAGGGCCGGTCCAAGCCTTTATGGGGCCCTGAGCTGATTTTTATTTGGGCCCCCAAATCAACATATCAATTTACTTTTTCGTTCCTAAGCTACTCTATGTTATCATTAGCATCAGTTGTAATTAGCTTACATTAATATTTTTCACATTTTATTTTGTTTTCTAAATTGTATGGACTACTTTTGGTCTTAAAATATTTTCTATATCAGTGTTATGTTGATTTCAATCCTACAGCAGCAATAAACTAAAAAAGCAGAATGTTAAATTATTTTAACTATTTGAACATAACATCTAAATTTACAATAAATGTTCTATTTCCCCTAAAGTGACAAGAACTAACTGGAACTATAATAAGCATTTAGAAAACTAAAACATGCTGAAATGATAGATCTAACATCTTTTGTTGTGATTATGAATCTATTTTTTAGCATTTCAAACTGATGTTTACGTCAGCTGGTCTGCAAAATATCGACAGGAAAATATGGAGAAAACGCCAGAGTCAGTCGGTTGTTCAACAATAACTGAATAATTTTCAAATAATATTTTCTGTTGAGTATTCATCACCCAGTCAATGTAAACATAATAACAATACTTTGACCTTCTTTAATTCTGCTCTTAAAAATGAACCAAAATGAAAAAACCAAAACTACAACTAATAAACACAGAACAGCTGTGAACTTATTTATCTGATATTTTTACAGATGAATGCAGCAGCTGAACATAATAATAAATAGGATCATCATAACTCAACGTGTGAACAAGTTGACCTTTAGATTATTTAGTGTTTTTGTTCCAGAAGGTTTTTATGAACTAAAGCTGCTGGTTGCAGAATCTCATTGTTTCCTGTTTCTGCTC
This sequence comes from Brachyrhaphis roseni, assembly GCA_903066815.1. Classification (NCBI taxonomy): domain Eukaryota; kingdom Metazoa; phylum Chordata; class Actinopteri; order Cyprinodontiformes; family Poeciliidae; genus Brachyrhaphis; species Brachyrhaphis roseni. Next base: position 18,894 of record CAEFZY010055648.1, on the reverse strand, counting down.
CGTTCTTCCTCCTCTTCCTCTTCCTCAGCATTGAGAAGGAAAACCAGCAGATGTTCAAACTTCACAGGAACGTAAAGCTGCTTTAGCACTTTTCTGTTCCCAAACAGAAACTCAGTGGCTTCCATCGCAGTTTTCAGTTTGGTGACAGTCGACATGTTGACTCTAATGAAGAGGTCGCGGGGTCAAGGCCCCTCCGACCCCCTTTCAATGATTCTAATTATAGTCATTTAAACATCGACAATAAAAGGTTTTCTGGGAGTTTGAAAAGTCATGATGAAAAGGCAGAAAACACATCTGTTGATTTGTTGCAGCTGTTCTTCTTCTATGGTTTAATAATAATAATAATATGTTATTATACCTGCAGTTTTACTTTTTGTCTGTATATGTATAAATTTTACTTTCTGAAATAAGCGACATTCCCGTTTTTCAGGCGTGTTGGTGGATAAATCCATTGCCTTTGGGCCTTCCTCCGTCTCATGACCCTAATTTCTGAGCGAGTCGTTGGGATTATTCAGCAGAAATGAAACTTAAACCTGAAATCTGGCCGGACTGGAGTAGGTGTGTTTCACTGGCAATAAACTCTTTTGTTTCTGCACATCAGAAACATTTAAACTCACTCAACTGTTTTAAAAAACAGGAAAGTCCTGAAAGTCCCATTGTGTCTATGATACTTTTATCTGGCAGAAATGAAACTTACATCTGGCCGACCACACCTAAAAAATACACAACAGGAGAAACAAAAGTGAAACAAAGGAAGTCCATATTTGGAGTTTCCTTCCTGAAGGTTTTTATAAGAAGCGGGTCGAGATTCTGGCTGCACACTGAGACGGACACAAACAGCGGTAAGTCAAAAGCCACAAACTTTAATATTTCTCTAAAAATGTTTAATTTAAATAATATGATCAGCAAATGTTCAAAACCAAACTTCCTGAAAGATACAAACAGTTTGATGTTTAGAGGAAATATCGACAAAACTTTTTTCTGAGTTAAAGAGAAACAAAAGCAGCTGAAATCTGGGATTTATTTTATTATCATTTTAGCAAAATTTAATTAAACTGAAAGATGAAATGTTGTTTTTAAAGCAAAGTTGTTGTTTTTACAGTAACTGTTCATAAGTTCCTAAAGTGTTTCCTGCAAACACGAGGCGAGATCTGTTTTTACTTTCACTTTGATATTCAAAATTAATAAAGTTATGGGCAAAAACAAAATTAAGAAACATTTATACAAATACATAAAAACAACATAAATTTTAAACTGAGAGAATTATTTTGAAAAAAAAAAATCTTAATATACCAATTTAAAGTAGGTGATGTTTCTAGAAGAGGGTAAAAATTACTTCCACTTACTAAAGATAGGCTGTATATTCACTAAATCTCTAAATGCAAAATGATCTGTAAATTAAAAAACCATTAGAAAACAAAGCTTTTGTAGAAACAAGAGGTCTCACTTTGACAAACTTTAAGTGTTGGTGTCTTAAAGTTTTGGTTCAAACATGTTTCTTATTCATTCAGTGAAATTACTCACAGAAATATTACAAATTATAAAACGTACTTTGTAGAATAACCACATTTTAAAGTTACTGAAGTAACTTTAACTAGTATCTTGTTATTACTCTCCTCTGCATGTTAGAAGGATATTTATGTTCTTGTTAAAAATAATCAGCAGCCTGCAGATTCCCATTTGTTCCAGCAGGTGGCGGAGTTGTAGCATTTAGTGGTTATTAATTGAAACTTTTTTAACTTTCTTTTTTCAGGAGCAACATTGTTATAAAATGAGGCAAAATCTTCAACTGTCATTGAGTTTAAGAAAAACTATAGAACATAAAAACTATTCAGGTATAATTTTTGACCATTTAATCATAAAATACATGAATGAATTTAAACGTTTCATCTCCTTTTCTGCAGGGATTCTGACACCATCATGAGCAGAGTACAGTGGGCTGAAGAAGACTTTGATCCTCCTGCTGGAGTGATTCGGTTGGTCACTCCGCAGCCGTCTGATGGCAAAACCTACGTCATGTATCATGGCACCACCAAGGCGTACGCTCAGAGCATCAGGAAGAGCGGCTTCCAACAATCTAAAGACGGGATGCTTGGTCGTGGGGTCTACCTGAGCAGAGACCTGCAGAAAGCCAGTCGCTATCCTATTGGTCATCCTGATGAAGACAAGGCGGTCATCAAGGTTAAGGTCAACGTGGGGAAGGTGAAACGCATCGATTGTCAGAAGCACCCAATGCAGAAGACCTGGCACGACAATGGGTACGACACCGCCTGGGTGCCGCCCAACTGTGGGATGGTGCCAAGCGGCCTGGAGGAAAACTGCGTCTGGGATCCCAATCGAATCACCATCCTGCGGGTCATTAACCCCACTGTAGTCCCTGCCCTGCATTCATGTGGCTACTGAATCAATCCAAGATAGGATTGATTCAGTCAAGTATATTTTTATACATTTGGATAATGAAAACCATTGTGTATCATTTTGACTTAAAAAAAATAAAAGTCTAATAAAATTGTGATATTACTGAAAAACAGTGTGGTTGATTAAAATAGTGTGAAACTGCATGATAAGAAATTATATAATTATGATTCAGTCACTCAGATCGTTCCTCATTATTTCCAGTTTGTTGTGGAATTGAGACTGAAAAGAAAATGTATTAAATTTATAGTTGTTGGTCTCAAGACGGGCAGGAAGTCATGTGTCATTTAATCAAATCATGTTGAGTGAGAACCAAAACTGGACCCAGTTTTGGTTCTCACTGGGTCAAATCACTTCAAATCACTCAGTTTGAAGTGATTTCCTTTAAACCCTTTGGGGCCCAGTTAGGACCTGCACTGGGATTCCACCTGTATTAACCAGTAAGAGATTTATTTACTCAACCTAAGTGGTTCTGACCCACTTAGTGGCCGTCCAACCTAAAGGAAACGGAGGAGAAAAGCTTGTTGTTACACAAGTGGCTGTTCCAGCTGGTACATTACTGCCACCTGGTGGTAGCAGACACACACTGCAGTCAGTTGACCAACCGCCATGCTTATCTCACATCGCACCCATAATTCACGCAAAGCCTCATGGGAGTTAGGAATAAGGTGGATAAAACACTGGGGGAACTCTAGTCAGCGTTAGCCAACATGCTACATTGATTATATTTAGCGCTACAGCTAATTTTCACTTATAGACTAATGTTTACTGACTGAATGTTAGTCGGTATAATAGTGACAACTAGTGGTACCATTTAAGCTAACCTTAGCATTTTAGCTAATTTTCACTTATGCGTTGCTGTTTTTACACTAAATGGAGCATTTTAGATAGTTTTGATATAAAAGTTAACCTTAATGCACTGAATGGAGAAAGTCAGTGTTAGTCAACATGCTATAGGCAGCTCACATGCCAATGACATCATTTGTAACTCATTTAAGATGATTTTAGCATATGCAGAGATGTTTGTATACTAGCTAGCATGTGTAACTGATGGTCAACATGCTATTGACAGCAAAGACTCTGTTGTTTTAGGCTTAGGCATGTTTCCCGTTCCGTTCTGCACATTTGAATTACTTAATTGGTCTTTAGCTTCAGCTTTTCAGTCATTTGGATCAGCTGAGGGACACGACTAAAACCTGGAGAGGCCTGGAGAGAGAGACCATTGGGCTGATTTAACCTCCAGGTCAAAATCATTAGATTCAATAACCAAAGGAAAGTTGATCCAAAACACAACAGAACGGCTGAAAAAGAACAGAATCAATCCGTTGTAATGGCCTAGTTAAAGTCCAGACATGAAGCTGAACGAAAAGCTGTTTTTGGACCTTGAGAGAACTAAAACTCACGGCATTAATGGAACAAGAACCTTCTCAGAAACATGCTAAGATCTGTTTCCTTTACAAATCACCAAATTACATCACATTTTATTCAAATTCTTTTTATTTCAGGAGTCTGGAATAAAAAAAGATTATTTTTAAATTGGATCCATTTTAAGGAGAAACATAAAAAAAATAAAATCATGATCCAAATTGAGTCCAAGAAAGAGAAATACATTTTTTTTAGTCTTAATATCTTGATAGTTCATCTAAAATTGCTCATTTCACAGGATTCCAGGCCAGGAGGAGTTTATGGTCCGGTTTGATCCGACTGGAAGAGGCTTTCTGAACCGATTTAAACCAAATCTTATTGATGCAGAGAAGCAGCAGCTCTAGATATGATGAATCAGAACCGGGCCAACCTAAAAAGGAACCTAGCTCTCTAGGATCAGGTCCGTTTTATGAAAGTCTTTTACATCTTTGGATTTTCCCCCCCATGTTGTCTCAACTTAAACCACTAGAGGGTGACACTGAGTCTTTTCCTGGTTTTAAAAGAAACAAATTAAAATCATTCACGAATACATACGTTTGTTCTTATCTTGTCACAGTTATTAATCTACGGCCAGAAATGCACAAACACCAATTATTCCTAAAAATTACTAAACTTCTCCACTGGATTGGAAGTTCTGGCTCAATCTTCCAGCTTTTTCCGGGACTTCTCCGAAGTGTGGATCTTCATCATGTGGAGCCGGACGTAGGTCTTCCGGTTGAAGGTCTTCCCGCACACCTGACAGCGGTGGCGTTTCTCCCCGGTGTGCGTGTTGCGGTGCTGCGTCAGGAAGCTGCGGTCGCTGAAGCCGCGGCCGCAGACCGTGCAGACGTGTGGTTTCTCCCCGGAGTGGCCCCGGGCGTGCCGCAGCATGTTCTGCCGGAAGTTGAAGGACTTCCCGCAGTAGCTGCAGCTGAACGGCTTCTCCCCTGTGTGGACCCTCAGGTGCACCTTCAGGTGGCCCTGCGAGTCGTAGCATTTCCCACAGACGTCACACACCCGCTTGCTGAGATGGGTCTTCAGGTGGAGCTTCAGGTTCTCCTCAGAGTCGAACTGGTTCCCGCAGACGCCGCAGAGCTCAGAGGTGTGGGTCTTAGCATGATTCACCAGAGAGACGATGGAGCGGAAAGTCGCTCCGCAGACCTTACACGCCACCTGCGGGCGTTTTGGCGGCGAAGACGAGTCAGTCTCTTCGCTCTGCGTCGCAGTCGGGCTTCCTGGGTTGGAGTCTTTGATGTGGATCAGCAGGTGGCGCTTGTGGGTGGTGTAGTCGTTGAAGCTTTTGCTGCAGAAGTTGCAGGTGTAGGGTTTCTCACCGGTGTGGATCCGGCTGTGGCGCACCAGGTGAGGCCGGGTGGTGAAGGATTTCCCGCACTCGGCGCAGGGGAACGGCTTCTCCCCGGTGTGGATCCTCATGTGGATCTCCAGGTGGCCCTGCGAGTCGAAACACTTCCCGCACACCTCGCACTCCTTCCCGTTCTTGTGGGAGTCCAGGTGACCCTCCAAGCTCTCTGGCGAGTCGAAGTGATTCCCGCACACGCAGCAGAGCTCCGTCTCGTGCCGCTTGCTGTGATTCAGCAGGGAGAGCACAGAGTGGAACGTCAAGCCGCAGACCTTACACGCCATCCGTGGTTTCCTTGCCGGTGGACTCTTCCTGCCACCATTTTCTGGCGAAGACTCACCGAGGCTGCTGTTCTTCACGGAGTGGACGAACAGGTGGCGCTTCAGGGTCGTGTAGTCATTGAAGCTGCGGCCGCACACTGTGCAGGTGTATGGTTTCTCCCCAGTGTGGATCCGGCTGTGGCGCAGCATGTTGGCCCGCGTGGTGAAGCGCTTCCCGCACTCGCTGCAGACGAACGGTTTCTCTCCCGTGTGGATCCTCATGTGAACCTCCAAGCCGCTGGAGCTCGAGAAGCACTTCCCACAGACTTTGCAGCTCTCCGCCTTCACATGCGTCTTCAGGTGGGCGTCGAAGCACTCCTCGCTGTCGAAGCGCTCGCCGCACACGCCGCAGACATCCTTGGAATGCGCCTCCATGTGGTTGACCAGCGACACAGCGAGCAGGAAGGCTCGGCCGCAGACTTTGCAGCAGAGCTGAGTCTTGTTCTTTTTTGTTGGGTTGAGTTTAGGAGCCACTGGGAGACGAGGAAGCTTAATCTTCAGCATTGCTACCTTTTTCTTCTTCTTCTTCTTCTTAGTGCTACGTTTGCCTTTGGATTGGGAGTTGGCCCTCCACTCTTCCTCACTGTCAGCGTCAGAGCAGCTCGTTGAGGCGCCGTCGGCAGCGTCCGGCTGCGTCGACGTGCTCGGAAGAGGATCCTCCTCTTCCTCTTTAACCATCGCCTCGCTGAACTCTGTTGAACTGCAGACGTTTCTGACAAATGGAGGCATGAAGTTGACCTTGATGATGCTGCTGTCCTCCAGCTCCTGACTCCGCCCACCGGGGCCGGAGGGACCGCGGTTTGTGTCCGAGCTCCAGTCCAGCTCGTTGGGTTCTTCTTTCTGCTGATGGTCAGAGGTGAAGTCTTCGTCCCAGACGCACAGCGTCAGCTGGGGCTCCTCTGCAGGGAAATACATAAAACCAAATTTAACAACAAAAGTTGTTCCTTAGTCTGTCACAATAATAAATTGATCTGAATGATACATTTCCCCAAAATTTATTGTGATAAAAGATAATGTTGTTGTTTTGAGACTGTTTTCAAGGTTTATTCATATAAAGGTAATTAACGGACTGACTAATAAACTTTGAGTTCAAACATTTAACACTGGAACTGGAAGACATTTAAAAATGAATAAAAACATAAAATGACTAATGGAGTCTCTGTTTTCAAATAGGGACCAAAGCACCAGACTGAAGGCTTTTATAATCCAGTTTTTGGAAGAAATAGAGAAAAATGATAAATTATGCAAATGGAAATGACTGCGCTCATTTTAATTTATTGATCTAAATTGATTTAATTGATCTATTGCTTATTTGGACAGGTCTAGCTAATTCAAATCAATAAAAATGCATCATTTGAACCACAAAAATAACCAATATTCATGTTTTGCCAAACATTTACAAGTTTTCTGAAGTTAATAACATCATGTTATTAAATCCAAGACAAAAGTAACGAACAAATCTGCAGACTTTACAGCAGTTTCCTGCATTTTCAACGGTTTTATTTTAAAAAGTGACTTTTCTCAACCTGCAGATTATCAGGGAGTTTTAATAAGTTATTGTTTTAATTTCCTGAACATCTGCAAGAGAAACTTTATAAAAATGTGCACCGTGATTAAAAACAGACACAGAATGTTAAGGTAAATTATACTTTTTTAAAACTTATTAGATTTTTATTCTAGGCATTTATCAAAAATATTTTATTTATAACGGTTTATAATGGAGTTTGGGATGTGATACATAAAAGTCATAAAAACGTGTAATAAGTCTTTCTTTTAATGAGCTTCTGCGACAAATTTAGGGAAAATATTAACATTACTTTATCAGAAATGAACAAGAAAAGAAACTGGACAAAAATCTGATTCTATTGTCTAAATTTAGTAAAACAAAAATCGATAACGGGCCTCCAGCTGCTTCAGATCCGGGAATTAGACGGAGCCGCGGCTCCATCTGGAGGCCCGTGTTTTAAACCCGCCGAGAGCTGACGCACCTGAGTGTCCGCCGGGACTGCCTGGAGGCTCGGCCACCGCCTGGAGCATCCTCCGCTGCCGGTGGAGCTCCTGCTTGGAGAGCAGCAGCTCCTCCTCATAGTCTGAAATGGTTTTCTTCACCGCCTCGAAGATCTCATCTGCGGCCGCGGAGAGCCGCTCGTTCACCAGAACCCGGAGCAGCTGGATGCTGGACATGATGCGGGCGGAGACACTTTAATATGGGACAAACTGCAGCTTTGGGAGAATTTTCTTGGCATTAAAACCTAAACACGACATTAGACTACAGACCAGGGTCTTGCTCTCCCGAATCCTTAAGGCCGGTGCTGCCACCTGGCGGACCGGAGAGGGAACTGCAGGAACTTTATCCAAGGTTTGAGGAGACAAAATTTATCATTTTTAATTTTGGCACCGCACAAACAAATGAATAAAAAATAAAAATAGAATAAAAATATAGTGAAACGTTTAATTGTTTAAGTGACCCATAGATTCCATCTCCATATAATCTAAAAGAGCAACACCTTAGTTTCTAAATCATTGCTATAAACTACAAACTCCTGTAGTTCTGCAGTGTTATGAGGCTCCAGAGCAAGAGCTAGGGTTGTGTCCAGGATGTGTGGGGTGTGCAGAGGCTTTCCTGACCCTTGACCTTAACGATCATCTCTTTGGACCTGATTGTTCGTTGTAGTTCAGACCTGTCCTGTTTTATCAACGAGCCAAACCTGAAATGAAAGTTCAGGTATTATTTGAGCTTCTGACATGCTAATCAGCTGCTCACAGTAGTAAGAACACCTTGTTGCCACGGTTACACAAAGAGCGCAAGAAAAGGATGTAGGAAACAAAATAAGTACGAGTTGATTTTGCATCACAACCGTTTTCCCTCCACTCAACTTTCCACAACTATGACTATTACTGTAAAAAAAAACTTGAGACATAAAAATTGTTTAATTGTGTTATTTAAACACCAGAAGAGGTATTTTAAGTGAAAGTTTAGCAGAAACCTTTTTTTATTCCTGGCGCGTCCAGCAGGTGGCAGCATTCTCCCATAAACTCATTACAGCGCAGAATCAACAGAAATGTTGAAAACAAACCAGAAACTCAGACATCCAACAGTTTTATTGTGAAAAAGTCTTTTCATACACGTTGTCTTGAACTGTACAATCAATAATTTAAAAACATCGTCACAGACGTCCTCGTGTTTCAGCTCAGCAGCTTCAGGAGTGTTTGTGCAGCAGAAGCATGTTTGTGCCGTTATTGTTTTAAAGATATTAATAAATGTTTCTAGAGGTCATGAAAGGTCAACCAGCACCCATCCCCTTCAGACACATTTGGTGCTACATTTGTGCTGCGAAAATTTTGTTTGTGCTGCTTTTGTTTTGGAGATATAAATGACATTTTGAAGGTCAAAAGGGCAACCAGCCCCCAAACACGAACAAAATCAAATTTGGTGTCAATCAACTCCGTTACGTTTGTGCCGCAAACAAAAATCATTACTATCTTTAAAATGAAAGCAGCACAAACAAAACCTTTGCAGAAGAAATATTTGAGTTTTCATGACCTCTGGAAACTTTATTAATATTTTTAAATGGTGAAGCAACGCAGCACAAACGTTTGTTAGATTTACAGGTTGACCTTTAAACTTTAATATATTCAAAGCAAAAGCAGAACAAACTTAAATTTTTGCAGCACAAACGTTTGACACCAATTTGAAGAGGGAAACGTCACTCAGGTGAGCGAACAGCAGCAGAACGGGTCAGTGGGTCATGGAACGGGTCGGCGGGTCACGGAACGGGTCAGTGGGTCATGGAACGGGTCATTGGGTCACGGAACGGGTCAGTGGGTCATGGAACGGGTCATTGGGTCACGGAACGGGTCATTGGGTCATGGAACGGGTCGGCGGGTCACGGAACGGGTCAGTGGGTCATGGAACGGGTCGGCGGGTCACGGAACGGGTCAGTGGGTCATGGAACGGGTCATTGGGTCACGGAACGGGTCAGTGGGTCATGGAACGGGTCGGCGGGTCACGGAACGGGTCAGTGGGTCACGGAACGGGTCGGCGGGTCACGGAACGGGTCAGTGGGTCACGGAACGGGTCATTGGGTCACGGAACGGGTCAGTGGGTCATGGAACGGGTCGGAGGGTCACGGAACGGGTCATTGGGTCACGGAACGGGTCGGCGGGTCACGGAACGGGTCAGTGGGTCATGGAACGGGTCGTAGTGAAATCTGTGCTGGAAACCACTCAGGGGAACTGGAACAGCAGCTTTTCTACAAAACAGGACAATTTCTGGATCCATTTTTACAGAATCAAAACAAACAACAAGCCAGAACCAGAAATGGACCGGGAAGATTAGTGTCTCTAGAACAAGCAGAACCGGGTCAGAAGAAGCAGGACTTATTGATCAGAACCTGCAGGAAAACGATGAATAAAGAGAAAATAGTGGCAGCAGCAGGAAGAGAGGAGAGATGGAGATGAAGCCCTGCAGAGCATCTATTATTAAACAGCAAGGCATCATGGGACGGCAGGCGGAGGCGGCGATGTGGATCACAGGGAGGAAGAAGAAGAAGAAGAAGACAACAACGATGGATCCCTGGGGAGATCCGATCAGATGAAAAGCAGCGGCTCTGAAAAACTCACATGTTTCAACTCATTTAAGCACGAGCGCACTGTAAAAACACAAAATCCTACCAAGATTTTCTACTGCAAATATCTGAGGAGACTTGAAATAAGAAAACTAACAAACGGGTCATTTTTCTACAAAACAGAAAAAGGATTTTTGTTTAAGTCAATAACTATTTAATGATGTTAACAGAGTACTAGTTCCACAGGCAGATTATTTCACTTATAACATGAACATTTTTACAAATTAAATAATCTGAGTGGAACTAGTAAAATCATTAAGAAATTACTGACTTAAAGTCTCATATATTCCTTGTAAGTTAACACACTTGAAATGAGACAAAAGAAAGAGTGAAAAGTCCTGCAGCACCTGAACGCAGCGCAGAGGAAATAAGGAAGGAAGGAAAGACATCAGGATCTAAACTCAAAGTCTGGAAGGGAAAATATTTTTTAATTTTTATTCTGGATGGGAAAATAGTGAAACTCCGACTGTTTTGGCTTCATTTGACTTAAATAAAAGTTTTTTTCTTCATCACTGAAACAAACAAAAGCTGATAAAATCTGAAATTTTAAACCTAAAAGTTTAAAAACGGGTCAGAGTTTACTGTCAATTAGACCCGGTTCTGTCTGAACCCGTCCAGTTTCTCCAACTGGGTCGATGTTTGGGAACAGGAAGGAGCTCATCCGAGGTATTTCTAATAAAAATACTGAATATGATCAGGTTTAAAAAACGGAGAAAAGTGGGAAGGTAAACCTGAAGTAAACAGAACCGTCCGACCCAGTTAAAATCCCGTCCAATCAGAACTCAAAATGCTTCGATTAACAGAGAAATAAAAACCATAAACGCAAAACCCGAACCTGGGAGTCAGTGAAAGTGGAACTGGACTGTGTTAGTGAGAAAACGTGGATCAAGGCACCAAAGCGAGCCTGGACTGGAGTCTGCTGTGGTTCTGTAGTGTGAAACGTTGGTTAGCTTATCCGGAGGAGAGCGGTGAGGTTCTGTACAAGTAGTGACGCCTCTGCAGTCCGGCTCTCCGCCCGTCTCCTAGGAGATCTTGCAGTTGCTGCGGGTGCAGTTCTGCGGCGGGCTCTGCGGCGGGCGGACGGGTTTGGAGCGCTTCAGGCTGTTGGCCTTGGAGCCGCCGGCCGGGTTGGCCAGCGAGTACGAGCGTCCGTGCATCATGACGGCGTTCATGCCGTTGGCCATGGAGAACGACTTGAGGTGGGACTTGATGGCGACGGGCAGCGGCAGCTTGTCGATGAGGTGGACGGGCGTGCACGACACGATGGCTCTGCAGCACAGGTCCTGCAGGCTGAAGACTGAGGGAGGGAGACGGGTCAGAACCACAGAACTGGATCGCTGAAAAAAGCAGCCAATCTGCAGCTTTGTTCACACAGCAGCAGAATATGTAAACCTGTCACCTTAACTAACAATAAAATGTTCCAGAAATCACTGGAATAAACAATAACTGTTCACACACAAGTCATTCGTTAGCAGCATGAACGACAATGCAGGAAAAAAAGACATTTTAAAACCTCTGAATTGATTAAAGGTTTAGTTGAGTGGCTGGACCCTGAGCCGGTAAACAACGCCCCCCCCTCGGCCCACTCGCCTCTGTTGGGCCTCCAGAACTTCTCCATGCCGTGCCGCATCAGGACGATGCGCGACAGCTCCGTGAAGGACTCGATCACGTTGAAGTTGCAGAGCGGGCTGACCTCGAAGAAGGTCATGCAGTTCTTCTCGGCGTAGGCCCGGGCCTGCTCCGTGGGAACCTGCCGCTTGAAGGCCAGGTGCAGCCGGTTCCCCACCAGGATCCGCGGCACCCCCGGTGCATGCTGGGAACAAAACGCAGCCACTCAGTCGGGAGGTTTGGTATTAACTCAACAAGCTGCAGGTCTGAAACACAAAACTCTGTATTTCCTTTGAAGGTTTCAATAATCTAACATTTAGGAATCTGGAACCAGCAGAATCGTTGAGTCCAGCGCCTCACTGGTCCAGGTCTCTCAATCTAAGGAGGTGAAATGAATGATGGAAAATGTTTCTTTGTGTTTTTATAGATAGAAAAATAGAGAACCAGAATTAAATTTAGAATAAGTGTGAAAACATCTTGAAAAAGTGAAATATCCCTTCAATGGTGACAAATTATGCTTCCTTGAACAGGTTAGGACAGATCTATGGCCCATAAGTACAAAACATTTTTTGCACAACATCATTCCTCCATAATGAGATTTTATTCTGCTCAGTTTGGATTTTCAGCTATTTTAGGGCTCTGTCACTTTAAATCCAAATTAGCTGCTTCTAAGCCATGCCCCCAACTCAACGTTTATGCTCACACGTGAAAATGTTTGCAAATAAATGCACAATTATACAACCATACATTTCTGAAAAGCAGAAGTGGAGCCTCCTGCACAATCAACAAGAATGCAGCAGGTGGTTTCTGGATGGTAAGTCAACAACAAAACACTCTCCTTTTCCAGCAGCCATTGTACAGCGGTAAAACCAGCTGACCAAATGGGCTGGATCGCTGCTTGGGTTGCTAGGTAACAAACGGGAGGTTTTTGAAACGGCTCATTTTCCAGACCCCAAAAAAACATTAAACTAAAACGTCTGTTTCGAGAGTTGAGATCCAAATGGAAGAATAATAAAAACATGCAAAAAGTGAATTTAGCATAACAAACACAGGGTTTGTTGAACAGAGAGAACTACGCCCCCTAGTGGAGTGGCCCTGGGTGAGGAGCCTTATTCCTGATGTCTATAATCACCTCTGACTTAATGATCCGGATCGTGAAAGCTTTGCTTCATTCCCAAAATGACTGGGAGAAAATTAATTTATGGAAAATAAAAACAGGAGTTTTGACTCAGAGTGGAGCCGACAGGAATGTTTCACTTCTTTAGACGTTTGAGATGTTTTTCTTTCAAATCTGATCCAGATGATTTCAGCTCAGCAGAATCTCGTTAATCTGAAATCAGCTGCAGCAGAAAAGTCATCTAAAAGCTGCAGGGTTGGGTGCCTTCAGGCCCAGGGTGTCAACATCCACAGAACATCAGGAAAACTCAGACAGGTTACATAACTGCTCCTGGGAAACCAAACTGAAGATCAGTCTCATCAGATTTAACATTTATTCACAATTAAAACACAAAATCTAATTATTTTATGATGATTTATTTAGATTCTGCTAGAAGAGGCACTTTATATTTTGTACATTAGATCCACAACTGGCTCAGAAATGCCAAGTTTTAGTCAATATGTACTGGAAAAAGGCAGTTAGATGACATCAAACTGTCTAAAAGTCTAGAAAAAACAAAGATCTGCGGCTCAGAACCTTTTCAAAAGATTAAATTCGGACTTCATGCAGAAAATTAAACCATCAGGTATTTTTAACAAACTTTAAACTATTTCTGCTTTGTTTCGTCCTTTAAAGGTGTCAGAAGAGCCGAGGTGGAGCAGGAAAAGCAGAACTGGAGCCCACATTCCACAGACCAAAAATACCACCACACACACACACCCACACATACACACACACAGATGCAGCAGACATCCTCTTTGTTTCCATGTCAGCAGGAAGGACACAGAGCAAGAAGCTGGAATTCCCTGTTTGTGTCGTTTAGCTTTGCAGCGTAGCAGCAGAAAATATCAGGTTTTTCCTCATCCTAATCTCATCCTTCAGGTTCATATGCAGCGAATATTTTGTTTAATGCAGCATAAAACTTTTTACAATAGAAAGAGACAGAAACATGTAACACTACCTGAGATCTATGTTTGCTATTAACTAGGGCATAAATGATTATAATAACAATCAAGCCATTAAATGAGTAACGTAAGCTTAATGAAAATTATGTCTAATACCTGCTGAGGCGTTCAGGGACGCTCAGAGCCGTGTTTCTACTTAGCCTAAAGAGATCCCACACTTTCTCACATGCTAATAGCACTTAGCATTCATCAGCTACTCATTGGTGGAAATGAGAGCGTTGCGCAACACAAATAATTACCCAGATGGAACACAGTGTACTAAATAGTAAAAGATAATTTAATAAAGTCTTGAGGAACTTTAAAAATTGAGATAATCTTTCGGTGAATCGTTACAGTTCGTTCGAATCGAATGGTTCTTTTGCACTTTGACCTTTCCTCAAGACATGCGTTCATTTGTGTAAAGTGTCATATTTCAGGAAGTTACATAAAATTGTAGCTTGAACTTTAAATATGAACTAAAAGTTAAAATCCTGTCTTTATGTGAAGATTATCTGCAACAATTTAAACTTTTTTTTAAATAAAACAGCGATATAGCAAAAATAAAACCTATGAAAACTTTACAGCAGCTTTTAGAAAAAGGTGCTGAAAAAACATCTGTAATTTTAGGCTGCAGTAATCACAACTGGAGGATTTTCATAAATGAAAAACCTTGAATGTTTGGTGATTATTGGTGCAGCGTCTCTCACCTCGTCGATCTCCCTGATCCAGCGGTCGATGCCGTCGAAGGACCAGCGGTTGGTGATGTCGTACACCAGCAGGATCCCCTGAGGAGAGCCGGAGTCACCAGAATCAGAACGAGTCAAACAGTCCCTAAACGTTAGCTTAGCAGGCGCTAGCTCTCACCTGAGCGCCGCGGGAATACGAGCGGAAGATGGTGCAGAACCGACCCTGACCCGACGTGTCCCTGTGGAGCAGCGCAGGGCGTTAGCACGACGCCGAGGCAGAAACACATCAGCAATGGAGCGGCACGATAACACAGAAACTCAAAGATCAATAAACTTTAAATTCTGGAAACACTGGAACTGAAAGACATTTTAAATATCCAAAATAAATAAACACAACAAAATGCATGTTTTCAAAAACAAACCAAAACACCAGACTGAAGACTTTTATCACCCAGGTTTTGGTAGAAAGAGAGAAACAATAAATCATGCAGATAGAAATTATAGAGCTTGTTTTAATTTATCCTGCATTTAATTGATTTGTTTATTGCGACAGGCTCAGCTGGGATCATTAAACCCGACGTGAGCAGGTTTCTTTAAGGTTTTTAAAGAATCCAGAAGCGGTTGGTGTTCGCTCACCACAGCTCCAGCTTCACCCTCCTGCCGTCCAGAAGGATCGTTGTGGTTTTATAGTCGATCCCTGCAGAGAGACAGGAGCAACTGTTAGCAACACGGAGACGTCTGTCAGGAAAACTGTGACTCAGCACCAGCAGCAGGAAGCATTTAAACGCCACAGCGCTGCAGGGTTTCCACCAGTGGGTAAGAAGCCTGGCGGGCCACCAGGCTTTACTTGTCCCCCCGCCAGGCTAAGCATTGTTTATTTAATACAGTTTGTTTTTAATGTTTGCCTTTTTTAAAGATTTAATAGTTGGTTTTCAGGTATTAATCTTCCAATAACCTTGTTATCATGTTTTCAAATTTCCTGCCAACTTTAAATATTTTAAACTTAAGAAATGGCGGCCGTCCAGCAGCCTCCCACCGGGTTTAGAGCGTTTTCTGGGGAAACGCTGCACTGTAAACCTAAAACATGTCGACAAGCCTCCGTACCAGCTGCTGCTGAAAACTTCACTGTCTTCCAGCGAAGCGACAGCTAACATTTCATCAGCCAGCGCTGACGCAGCATTTTTCCACAGGAAGCTGGGTGTTAAAAATAATTCACTTTCCAAAACAACATCTATGTTGTTCAGGTGACTCATGTTGACTTTCACTGCTGCTGACTCAGTAAAACAGAGCAGGAAACTGATCTCTGCCAAACCTGTCTGACCTGCTCCTGCGGTGTTTATGAACACCTGAAGACAAACAGGTGCAGAGCAGAGCGGCCCGTTCCCAACCTGGGAAAACCTTTATGTAAAGACTCAAACTGGGACCTTAATGCTTTCACTTCAACTAATTAATTGAATAAATGTTCACTTGTTGAAAATTTAAATGCAATTGCATTTCTTGTTTTTTGTGTTTTTTAATAACCTTTCTAGTGGAACCTTTCTAATTGTGTGTTTCTGGTACGCCTGTAAATGTGATGTACCAGCTACATCAGCCGTTAGCAGCTGCTTCTCTCGGCCCACTGGGGTCAACGTCTGTTTCAAAAACACCATCGTTGTGTTCAAGCTGTGCTAAAGTAAGCTAGCCTACCAGTGAAGCTATTCAAGCCTAAAACAGCAGCTGAATGCTAAACATGCTAATGCTAATATCAACATCCACATTTCTAAAGGATTTATTCAAAGAGAAAATCAAACGTTTGAATAACCTGAATAAATTAAAAACTAAATGTCTCTGTTGTTGAGCTCTATGTCTATTTAGTAAATAATTTATCATTTTGTTTTTAAATGAAAAATGCTGCTTATTTTGATGATATATAGTTTTAGATTGAAACACGATTAATTACAGACTCTGCAATCAACTTGATTGTAAATATTACATTATATTTTGCAATATGTAAAACAAACAAAAGAAAGTAGTGAAATGCTATTTGTCTTGTTAAAGAGAAGTCCTGCGTTGGGTTTTAGATTTCCAGTGATGCAGAGAAATGCTTTATTTTTAGAAAATATTTTATTTTGCTATATAAATATTTGATTATTAAAACAGTCCCATCAGCTCAGATCAGAGTTTTACAAACAAAATCTCTGTTCAGTGCAGCTCTAACTTTCTAAGACGTTCAGATAAATAATTAAAATGCAGCCAAATTTATGCTTCGTAAATAAAACAGAGGATTTATTTTTATGAGTGCGTTCAGTTTAATTTCCCTCCCAAAGTGAGCGGACTGGATTATCTGGGTCTAAATGAAGCTGCAGGAAGAGGAAGTTAGAAAGGAACATCATTTATTGTGAAGGTCAGAGAAAATGTCTGCAGCCAAGAAAAACAAAGTTCTTCTTTACGTCGGCTGACAGAGAAACGGATCATTAATTCATAAAGTTTTAGTATTACTGCTTCAATTGTTATTTAAGGTAAACTGTTGAATCCTCACATCATCCTGCTAATTCATGAGGCTTTACAGGGAGAATCTCCTCATCAGTCGGGTTTTTAAAACGACATCATGACTTCTTCAGGTTCTGACGGGTCACTGCTGCTGCCTAACAGCATTAGCAACATCTCCCAATTTCCAGGCAACTTAAAGCTGCAGCTGACCATAAGTGCTGCGCTCGCAGCCTAATTGAATTGGAGTGAGTGCAGGCCGGCGGTCCGAGAGCCGTCTTTCCTCTTAATGCCGGACCTCACTTAGAAATCCCAGATAATCAATTTTCTCCTCTGGTGTCTTCGGTTGAAGACGCTTCCATTCAAAAGGAAAAGGAAATAAAACTCAGACGGCGCTCAGACTGCAGCAGATTTAACTTTGAGGGGCATTTGTTAGATTTTAGAGAGTTCATGACATTAACCAAACATTTTCTATTTTTGACCGTTTTTTTTAAACTGTGAAGAGAAAATCTGAAGCCCATCAGTCGTTTTGACAGATTACAATTCACACACCGATGTTTTCAGTGTACTGTTTCCTCACACAGTACACTGCAGAGGAAACTAAATCAGTTAATAATAATAATCCCATCTGTGTTTCAGGACGGTTTGTTCAGAGTCAAAACTTTGGCCAAAGTGCTGCTTGTAGTCCTAGTGTCCAGCAGAACATGGATCCAGATCATCATATTCAATTAGTTTGAACAGGTGAACAATTCATGTTGAGAATTTAATAATTCACATTTATTCATCTGTTTGGTGCGACTCCAACAAGTGGATTCTCTGTTCAGCTTGCTGAATATTAATTCAAACAAATGAAATGCAATTGAATATGTCATCATTTTAATTTTTAAAAATTGTGGGCAAAATGTTTTTTATTTTTGACATATAGTTTTATTACAGCCTCAACATCTGACAAAATCTTGCTTGATTCTCTTCAAACCAGCAGGTGGAAACATTTGATTCACATTTTTCCCCCCAACATTTCAATGTTCACTCAAAATTTGCATGGATGGAAACTTTGAGATAAATTTCTCATTATAGTAAGAATTTGATTTATTGTTGTCATGATAAATTCTAATTAACAAATTTTGAAAACCCATAAAAATGTCCATATTGTCAGGATTGTTATTTTTCCCATTTCTTCAATAAAGGAGATTTGAAAATATGATTAAATGTAAAATATTTATATGCAGTTGCTGTGTATATTTTAGTGATACAGGCAGAGCACAGGCTCAGCTAAGAAAATATTTTCATAGCATTTTTTTCCACTTTTGATGTGTCAAATATCGGCACAAAATATCTGCTGATGTCATAAAATGTTCACATTTTCCCATAATATTTAGCTTCAGCTGCAACAATTTCTTCCACGTGTTTGAAACAAATGAAGGAAAATATATCAGACTAACCACCAGAATGTATAGCTTTAGCATGTGTAGCATTAGCATGTGTAGCATTAGCTGGATGCGACTCTTTAAGGCTTAACAACATGTTGCTGTGAGAAGCTGCAGATGAAATGGTAAAGAGTTTGAGTTAGCATTGCTACTCAGAACCAGAGCAGAAATTATAAACTCTGAAAGAATGTCATTGGTTCAGATTAGAGCTCAGAGTGCTTTTAAATCCTGCGGTAGGGTGCCGGTTTGTAAAGTCTCTAACTTTTCTGTCCCTACATTTGTTTTTATTTATTTTGTTAAATACTGACACCAGAGATCCCCAACATGACACCAATAAAGTGTTTTTGCTTTTTACATTTAAATTTCTTCCAAATTAAAGCAGTATTTTCATTATGGAAACTGGTTTTTTTTTTTGTTTCCCCACCAGGGGGCTTTTTGTGGCTCTAGTGTCCCTTATTAGACAGTAGGCTGACAGGAAGG
>CAEFZY010055647.1:0-62698 GCA_903066815.1 Brachyrhaphis roseni | reverse complement strand
GGGTGTGTGTGTGTGTGTGTGTGTGACTTTGATCATTTGGTGCGGAGCTAATTTCCTTTATGTGAAGGCAATCTAATCAATGATATAACTGATTAGACTGATATAAACTAGGCTCTCACTTTTGAATTTGCCAAAATCCTAATCTTCAAAGTTGTCTGAATCCACTTACTGTCTCGCTTATCAGGTTTTATTTGAGTTTTAGGTGCAAATTATAGAAAAAGGCTGAACTTTGACCCCCACTGTGAGAAGATGTGGAGGGTCAGTTATTCAATCAGCTGATGTAACATTACTATCCTGCAGGGATTTGGCCTCCTCCATGAGGAGAAACTTTTACTGCAGAAGCCATAATGGGTTGCTGGTTGCTTTAAAAACATGAGATTAAAGTGTCCAAAGGGCCAAAATTATATTTTCCATCCTCCACAATTAAACCCCCCCAATAGTCTTATGAATTCTTTACACAACAATAAGTAATGCATGTAATATTTTACGTTTCCCTGGATGTTTATAATTGTTTATCTTTCTGGGCTTGTTACTTTCCAGTTTATAGTTTATTCCCAGGAAAGAAGATAAGACTTTTCCTCTACTAACTTTGCTGTATTTATCTAAATATAACAGATGGGTGTGCCCAAGTCTGTGTTTGAGATATTTGTAACATGACGTATAAGATAGAAATAACATGGGGGGGGGAGGCTAACTTAAAAAATTATGTTGTACTTATCCTTTTCAGTTTAAAAAGACATGAACCTGCTAAGGAAAACATCATCCTAAAAAATTAGCAGAAAATGTCGGAGGGCCACATTTGTACTATTCTTGAGTTGCGGTCAAGGACCACACCAAATGAATCCAATGGTCACAAATGGCCCTCGGGCCACAGTTTGGACACCTCTGATCTAACAGACAAGATAATCTAAGCTGTCAAAGCAGGCAGAACAAGAGTAACGCAAACAAAAGATAACATTACAGTGTAGAGAAAACACAATACAAATACAAAAATATCAATATATGTGACGGCTTAGCGGCCATTTTTCTTTCACGCACCACCTCCGCTGGGTCCAGATGGCATTCCAGAACAGAGCTGGCCATCCGGATCCGCCTGTTCAGTCTCTTTCTGCCCCCAGCAGACCACGCCAGAAAAGATGGCTGATGCCACAGCAGAGTCATTGAAGGGCCTCAGGCGCGGCTCCTGGACTCCAAGACTTGACCTGAGCCACTGCAGTAGCTACAACCTGCTCCGGCCTTCTGCTTTATGTTATCAGTCCAGTTTATTGTTCAATAAACCCAACAACCAGACCTTGGATGTTCAGTGGTTGAGGTGCAAAAGTCTACAGATTTATAATACCATTATTATAAATCTGCTTGCTTAACTTTGGTACTCTAGAACATTTTTAAGCCGGTATAATTTAAAGAAGTCAAAATTCAGTTCAAAAATACTTTATCATCCATCTGTCTTCCAAGATTTGTTGGTTTCCAGTAGCAGTCAGTCTTACACCGCATCTGAGGCAGCCTCTGATTGAAGACTGTGGCTGTTTGACTGTCATGACATGCTAACAGCTAAATTAGACGATATTTCACAGTAACGTCCTCTGGATGAACCCACAGGCCGACCACAATAGCACATTTTTCTGGACAATAAATTGTCCTGGAAGTTATTGCGATAAATGATAATATTGTTAGTTTGAGACCATTTTCAAGTAATTTAATAGACGTGATATAATTAAGCGAGAACGCATTCTCACAGATTAATAAGCTTTAAATAATAATGAACATTTAACACTGGAACTGAAAGACATTTTAAATATCCAAAATAAATAAACAAAACAACAAATAAAATTAATTATGAATTACAAAATTGTCCTTCAGAAACGGTTTATTTTGGATATTTAAAATATCTCCAGTGTTAAATGTTCTCCAATAGTTTATTGGTCTTTGAAAACGCAAACTTGTGTTGTAATGTCATTATCAATATATTACATATAAATGGTCTCAAAATAAAAATATTCCAATCTATTGTGATAATTACTAGAAAGAATTATCGTGACAGCGCTGCAAAGTAAAAAGAAAACAGTGTTTAACTGTGATTAAACACATAAGATCAGTTGGATTAGCTACAAACCTGATTAATGCTGGATCTGTTGGACCTGTCTGACAGCATGAAGCAGGCTGAAAAAGTAACTATCACTGAGACTGTTTCTGATAACTTGGGATATGTTTTGGAGGAAGTTTTAACTTTTTTGCAGAATTGTTTCAGTTCTGCTACATTGGAGGTTGTATTGGCCATCCTAATTGGACATAAATTTGGGCTTTGAGTAGGCCACTTTGAAACTTCCTTTTATTTATTNCTGGTGTGATCACACTAACACCACCACGTTTGACTGTCAGTACGATGTGATTTCCAGTTTTATACCTTTAAAAAGTCTCTTCAATCCACAAAATATTTTCCAAAACGTCTAAGACATCATGAAGATTCTGGGTTTTCTGGGGGAAATTTGAGACGGTACTTTGTGTTCTTTGTGATCAGCAGGACTTTCAGCCTCAGCTCTCCCCAGTGGATGTGATTTTTATTTAATTTTTTTGTCTCTTTTATTGGTGAATAGGGAACTTTAGCAGAGTAAATTAAGCAATTTGTTGTTTTGTGAAGTTATTGATGCACTTTTGTAGTAATTTTAGAAAGATGGGCACTACAGGAAATGTGTTTTTCAGTTTTCTCTAACATAATTACTCTGCTTCTCATATTTTCTTTCTTTATTTTCTTACTAAGTCTTGAGAACATCTAATCTACTTCATGCTGTCAAACTGGTTCCATTTAAATAATTTCTTGTTTCAATACCTCTGACAGGTTGAAGCTATTAAACTATTCCTTTATTTAACCAGGTAAACCCCGTTGAGATCTGGATCTCATTTTCAAGAGGGACCTGGGCAGAAGTCTGCAAGATTTAAAGTTGACTCGGCAACAAATAAAATGCATATTAAGTTAAAGCATTACATTTGTTTGTTTTGTAAGCTCTTGTAGTTTCTGTATTTTTCCAGGCAGTTTTGATGTGTCAAAGCAGAGGAAGTAATTGCTCAAATCCATCTCATTACAGGGGAATGCAGTCATTATGCAGCGGACGCCTGCAATGACATGTGGAAATATCTGTGGTGGAAAGAGTCGGCTTTCTCTGTGCGACTGCAGAAAGACACAAGACGCTCATTTAAAACTCAAATTAAAAGTGTAATTTCTTTTTTCTTTCCTACCTCCCTCTATCTATCTGTCTTTCTTTCTCATGCCATTCCTTCATGCTGTGTTGTATTTTCTTCTTTCTTTCTTTTCTACATTCATTTTACTTTCTTTCTTTCATTCCTTGATTCTTTCTTTTTCTCTCTTTTCCTTTCCTTCATTTTTTTTCCTTTGTTTCTTTTTCTTTCTTTTTTCTTAATTTGTTTTTGTTCTGTTTTCTTTTCATTCTCTTTTCTTTTTCTTTGTTTGGTTCTTTCTTCCTTGGGATACTGATTTTTAATTTTATCACAATATTTTTGCGATGCTATTGTGATAACGATAAAAGTGGTGATAAGGAACTGTATCTGTGACGTTTCCATTTGAAAAATGAGCTTCTGCAGGATGCCACTTAATTAAAGAGACATTTAATTATGTTTTTGAATTTTCTTATATTTATTGATGTTCTTGTGGAAGAAATAGTAAAAATATAATTTTAGTCTGTTTTTATTTGCCATTAACTGAAATTTATTGAGACAACAATAAATCAGAATTTGTATCACAAGACATTTTTACGATAAATGATAAGCGATATGATAAATGCCCATTTCTTGTTTTTCCTCCACTCACTTCTCTCTAATATTTTTCATTCCTTTTTATTTTATCCTTCTAACATTTTGTTCTGTGTCCTTAATATTGTTTCTTCTTTGTATTTTTCTTCTCTTGCTGACGTATTTCTATGTGTCCTTTCCTCCTTTCTTTCGTCATTTTGTTCCTTTTATCCTTCCTCCCATCCTTGCTGCTTCATAAGGGCATAACGCCAAACAGGAGAGATTAAATCATCTCTATGTCACAGATATGATCCTAAAAGTTACATGGTTTCCCACGCAGCAAAATTGTAATTCATTGATATTTGATAAGATAAACACAATAAAGAGCAGATGCTTTGCAATGTCAGATAAGAGTTCTGGCCTGCAGTCGTGTTCGTGCAATAAAATACATTAACAAGACTTCACTTACACAAAGGTGTGAGGATCTTACAGCTCTCACACCTTTGTGTCCTGAATGCACAATTCAAGTCCTGAAGCTACATTTGTAGTTTAAAATGAAGCAGTTGTATTTGTTTTACACAGAAACAGGGATAAAGATACAACAAAGATAAAGCTTTCACAATTTCACTTTATTCCTTGTTTAAATTCTCTAGAGATTTTGGTGACAAATATTTTGAATTAAACCATTTTTGTTATCAGACAAAAATAGGAATTACAAAAGCAATTTTAGATTTGAGTTCATGTCTCCAGTGGGAAAAAAAACAACTTTCCAAACTGGAAAAAAAAAAAACCCTGTGTGGGGGGAAAAATCGCCAGCCTTGAAAAATCATGAATCAACTGTTTATTTTGCACGTTTTAATTTTTACTGCTTCTAAAAACATCCCAAGTGCTTAAAATAAAAATGACAGTTGTTTTTTGGCAATAAGTTGATGCTTTTTGAGCCGTTTCAAAAACGGAATGATTCTTGTCACATTTGACGGGCACTGTGTCGTTACCTAGCAACCTCAGCCAAGCCCAGCTCCGTTACCTAGCAACCTCAGCAGAGAGTTCCAGAACGTCTGGTCAGTTGGTTTTAGCGCTTTATGCACAATAAAATGGAAAAGACAACTGTGTTGTTGTTGACTTACCGTTCAGAAATCGCTTGCTGCATTCTTGCTGGTGTTGCAAGAGACTCTACTAAGCCTTTTCAAAGATGGAAGGTTGTATAATTGCGCATGTGTTTGCAGCCATGAGGGTAAACATTGAGTCAGGGGGCGGGGATTATGTGGATTTAAAGTGACAGAGCTCCTATTCTGAAAGGAGCTCAAAATAGGCAGAATTGAGCTGAGTAATTTAAGAAAGATTGATTTTTTTTTAAAAAATGCAACAAACATTTTTAATGAACAAATACCCAGTATGAAACATCCCATGCAGTTTGTGGCCTAATTATTTAGTATTTTTGCTACAGTGTGATTCAAAACGCTGGTTTGCATTTTGTGTCATTAGTAAAGACATAACAAGAAATAAAAACAAGCTATCTTTGTTTCCCAGGGAAGGATCACCAAAGATGGCATCTTCATCAACAACGAACAATGCTCGCTTTCTGATGTTCTTCGACTTCGATGAGACTATCATCAGCGAGAACAGCGACGACACTGCGGTGAATCTCTTGCCAAACCAGCAGCTTCCCAGGTGGCTCCTAGACAGCTACCGGGAGGGACACTACCATGAGTTCTCAGGAAAGATAATGGCCTACTTGGCAGAGCAGGGCGTTACCAAGGAAGCCCTGCTGTCAGCAGTGCAGAAGATCCCACCCAATCCGGGGATGCTGGACCTCTTCCGCTTCCAGCAGAGCCACCAACAGGACTTTGAGCTGGTGGTGGTCTCCGACGCCAACACCAATTTCATTGAGACGTGGCTGGAGCACAACGGGCTGAGTCACCTTTTCCGGAGGGTCTTCACGAACCCCTCCCACTTTGATGACAGCGGCCGACTCGTGCTCCACCCGTTCCACTCGCACTCCTGCCCGCGTTGCCCCGACAACATGTGCAAGCAGGTGATCCTTCATGAGTACGTGGCGGGCCGGGAGAAGGAGCGAGGCGGCGTCGGCTTCCAGAGGGTGTTTTATGCTGGCGACGGGTCCAACGACGTGTGCCCCACTCGGGCCCTGGGACCCCAGGACACCGCCTTTGCCCGGAGGGACTACCCCATGCATAGGCTGATGATGGAGATGCAGCAGTCAGAGTCCACCAAGATAAAAGCAAACGTAGTTCCCTGGGTCACCGGGGCGGATATAGAGGACTATCTAACAAAAATAATGAAGGAGAGATGACTTTTTCTGTTTTCTTTTTTTTCTTTTTAAGTGTTAGGGAAAACAGGAAAGGTGAGAGACATTTGCAATTTGCAGCAAATTTAGATGAAATCAAAAGGACGTTTCTTGGTATTTAAAATTCACATGATCAGTAATCAGAAACTGGACTTTTTACCTTTTGTTTTAGCTTTGGAAATACTTTTTAAGATTTTAGAATAAAGGGAAACCAGATGTGCTTTTGAACAGAATGTAAAGCTCCTAATTTAAAGCTACAGTATGTAACTTTTAGGGAAAAAAAATTGTTTTCTACATATTTGTTAAAATTATCATGTCGAGACAATATAATATAAGATAGACAAGTGAAAAATTTAGCTCTTTTGCCTTCTCCCTGTACTAACTACAGAAGTAAATTAGGAAAGAACCAATTAGAAAATGGAGGCGGGTCTTAGCGCTGTCAATCACTCCTGTGATAAGAAAGTGCTTTCTCTTTGCTAAGCTATAGCTGGTTAACATAGCCTTTCAACAATGCTAAGGCTAGCTAGCATATCCACCAATGACGGATAAATGGTGATTTCCACCATTAGCATGTTGAGCAGCTAACATGAGATTGATTGACAGCGCTAAGACCCACCTCCATTTTCTGATTGGTTGTTTTTGCAGACCGCAATAGCAGCTCAGGGAGGATTATCAGTGTCATCGCGATGTGGTGACAGCTTTAACAAATATGGAAAAACATATTTTTGTAATAGTTACATACTGCAGTTTTAATAACCTCAAGCAGTTTTTATGAAAAATATTTAATTTCTAACAGCAGGTGAGGTTTATCCAGCTTCAACGCCTTGTTGAAGGTTTGACAATAGTTACACGCGTCGGTTGTAGCGAGGGACAAAAGGCTGCGGCGGTTTCATCAGGCAGGGACACAGCAGGGATAACGTTGCAGATACTCAGGCGCGTTACAGAAACTTAATCTGGGGATTGATTTTTACAGCAGTAATCTACACCAACGTGAAACACAACAGGAACGCTGAAGAAATTCACTCCCTCTATTCCCTCCATGAAACAATAAAGGGCAAAGTACAAAGTTTAGCTATATTGGTCTATTTCCAGTTACTATATGAAGCCTACACAATTATTGGTACCCCTGTAAGGATGTAAAAAAATCCTTTTTAATTTTTAAAGTAAACAAAAAAATTACAAATGACACAAAATATTTTCAAAAAGAGGTTTTTATTCCCATCATATGTTCTGTGAGTTGAATAATGCAGTATAAGGGCCAAGAAGTGTTTTTTAATCATGAGAATATAGCCGCAATATAATTTGTATCTTTCAAAATGGAAAAGATAAGCAAACATTAATGGTTGTTTCTATGGCAACCATTAATAACAAACTATAAAACAGGGTTGTCTCTAACTTTATCACTAATCTCTGTCTCTCAACATGTCATTAGGTGATGAGCATCTTAACCATTTTCACTTCTTTTATTATGCCAGCGAATCATCAGTTTGTCTTATTTTGACACTCTTATGAGAAAAAGAGTAGACTTCCTTTCTGGAAATTGTTGGAAACTGTAAAAGCAAGATTATTAGAGTTAAACTAATCTCATTCAATACACAAGAAAAAAGCAACAACAACAGCAAATACACATGATCGTAAATAGAAAATTAAAAACATAAATTTAAATGCAAAGCTGGGGAGGCGAAGGGACTGAGAACAAGCAGACGGCATCAGCGCCGGATGAGGAGTCTTGGCACAACATGCAGGGAGGAGGAAGGCAAGGGAAGAACAAAATGTGCAAATCCTGCTGTTTAGAAAACTGTAGCAAAGAGTGGCTTCTTGACGTCATCAAATCTCAACCGTCAGATGGAAAAATTCAGTTTTTGTCCCACAAATTTAAAGATGAAAAACCTTCCAGATGGGTTTGGTGTGGGAAAAAAATCTCCATAGCTTAAAGTAAAACAAAAACAAACTATAACCAAGGGTGTCGCCTTGGAGTCCCCAGGTCTCTATAGCAACCATTAAACAATTTCACCTACAGTCTTTTTGGATCTGGTGTGAAACAAACCCCACTGTTGAGTATGGTGGAGAATAATCATGCTGTGGGCCTGTTTCTCACCTAAACACCAAGTATTAGAGTGCATGACATTATGCATGTTTTAGAATATAATTTACATTTTTAATTAGAAATCAGATCAATGAACATGTTTCACCAGACATAAAATTAGCCTTCCAAATGGTAGTCATAGGAATTCAGACCTAAATCCTAAAAAATAAAATTTAAAAACTGGAGTGAATTGAAATGAGTATCATTGCACTAGGAATTTTGTTTAAAAACTAAAATTTCCTTAAAACGCATTCAAAGGCTTTTTACACATCTCTAACAGGGGCACCAAAAACTTTTGGATATGAATAGTGTTGGAGTGTTTTTTGTTCTTTTTTACAATATTTGTTTAATTTCCTCAACAAGTAACCCAATCAATCTTCTTGATTAGCAAGAAAATCGACTAAAAATACTAATAGAATAGATCTGTTTAGAGTATTTTAATATGTTTGAAATCAGACAAAATGAGGCCTTTTTGAAATAATTTTCCCCTCGTTTAAAACAGTATTGCAGAATGTTGGTTCTTTCAAATCCCATCAGGTTTTAGATTGAATAAATAAGAGGTGGTTGGTTGATGTTAACGTATTACTTTCCATATCATACAGCTGTCATTTGACGCCATGCAGTGGAATATTTGTGTGATAATTCATTTAAAAAAAACTATTCAACTATGAAAATATTATCACTGATCAGCCATAACATTATGATCAATAAATGGTCTTTACTGATCGAAACTGATTCCTGCAGATCAACATTGATCTAAATGAGAGGATTCAAATATCCCAGCGCAAGTGTATTGCTGATCGGTAGTCATAATGTTATGCCTGATTGGTTTGTAGCCTTAAAAAAAGTATTAAATGTCCTTTAATGTGTTCAGTTTCTCAGGGAGAAGAGACAGAAAATAAGCAAAGATAATGATAATAATAACAGAGTTGAAAGCAGATTTTTACATGCAGTGTAAAAAATACAATTTTTACTGTCTGACATTAAAGCAGAATAAATGTTTTCTGTTTTCAGTCATTCTGGATTACCGAAATAATTTCTATTTGCAAAAAGCCAAATTAATGAGAAAATCAATTTATTTTATTAATATTGTCATTAAAGTCAGCTGTCTACAGTCCGTAAGAAACTATACGTTTAAACTGCTTCCGGTTTCATGGGGAAATTCCCCAAAAAATAAAAATCAGGAAAACAGATTTGAACCGTAAGAAGTTTGATTCATAATTGGCTGCAATTTCCAGACGCCTGAAAGGAAAGCACTATTTTTATCTGTTTAAACAATAACATGCAAGAAAAAAAACACCAGGGAAAATTCAGATTAATTTATTTTTGCTCAATTTTAAACTTTACAAAAAACAAAGCAAAACGATCGTTTACTGAAGCAGGAACAGATTGGTGGAAATGTCAACTCAGGTTTTATGTCACAGAGGAAATGTGTGACCTCACCTGACCTTTAGTAGATGTTGGAAGAACGGTGATTATTAACTGTGACGCTCAGTGAAGAAGAAGCCGTTACATCAAAAGGAACACAAATAAATTAAGTTTGGACAATTTTATGTTACATTTAGATGAAAAATGAGGAAGTACAGAGATTGTAGCATTATATCATGGGCTGCCAAATATTAAGACATTTTTCCTATTTTTGGCTTTGAACAAGTAATAAAATTCTCATTATTCTGGCATTTAGCAAATTGAACCCATTTTTAAATAATCCTATAGGAATCGTTTCATTTAATGATCTGGTTTCAACTGTACGTGTTTCTTATATAAAAATGTTTTTTGGTTTTTTTGCACTCTCACAATAGCAAATCTAATTATTAAAAAGTGTTAGTGACTAATAAAATAAATCATCACAGCTACAAAACAAACCTGAAATTCTTTGTGATCAAATCTTACGAATACGAGTTTATCTTTGTGTGATGCTACGATTCCT
Source organism: Brachyrhaphis roseni (assembly GCA_903066815.1). Classification (NCBI taxonomy): domain Eukaryota; kingdom Metazoa; phylum Chordata; class Actinopteri; order Cyprinodontiformes; family Poeciliidae; genus Brachyrhaphis; species Brachyrhaphis roseni. Next base: position 52,633 of record CAEFZY010055647.1, on the reverse strand, counting down.
AAGAATTCACCAACTTAGTAATTTAGCTGCTCCCTGTAGCTTTTGTGCAATAATTAAGTGGTATGTACTTGATGTGCAAAGAAATAATCAGGAGGAAAACTTGACACCCGTCACTTTCAGGGTAGCATATCGAGTCCAGTGCAGCAATGTTTTAGTGACGCACTAAATAAAATGTTTTCACTCTGTTCCGGTGATGTGCTGCCCTTGTCGTATTGTGTTGCTTGCTGTCTGCTGTACGTTTAGGGCGTTAATACAATGTTAATGCAATGTGTAAATGCATCATTGTAACAGGAAGATAAAGCCATTCATTATCAGACGCTGTTTCTTCTGTGTGCTTTATAACTGAGATGAACAGAAATGCAAAATGGTTCAAGTATTTGTGAAATTCTTTAATTTCATCGTGATTTAAAGAAGAAAGAGCTGAAACAAGAGCCAAATCTCTTAATTTAAGAGCCTCCATAATAATAGCATGTTATAAAATCAAAAATTTTTAATTTCTTGAGCAATCTTTGCGAACGTTCCTAAATAGATATTGTGTTTAATTACTAGTATTTTTTCCCAGCTAAACTACAGTTAAAAATTCAGGATTTGTTACTTTTTCTTCTGCTTACTCATTTGAAATGTATACTTTCTACTAAAACATTTTTATTGAGAGATTTCTCTGAGTATTGGGGACACAAAGCAAGTATACACGCTTCAAATTTATGTTTACGTTTTTAAAAAATTAAAGAAAGAGCATTTCTGCTCACAAGAAACACCAGGGCTGTTTAGGTTTGTTTCTTTTACACTATACAACACTTGCACTTTCAAAAACCTTCAATTAATTCAAACTCATCTGCTCGCCTCCATACATGTTTTTATTTAAGTTGATTTAAGTAAAAACAAACAAAAAGCCCATTTAAATAGCTGCTTAGATAGGTAGGTTCCCCCTTGTTGTGTAATCATCTCTCAAGTTTGGCCTTTATGACGGCTAACAGTCAACCAAACATGACTTAAGTGTGTAAAAGACGCTCTTTAATTCACATGGTGTTGAGTCAGTTGGTCATTTTAGGCTGCATTCACACTGCAGTGACCCAATTCTGTTTCTTCTTGCCTTAATTCGACCTTCGACCTTTTCATGACAGTCTGAACAACACAGGACACAGCTCACTTCTTCTTTATATGGTTGGCAAAACACTGAGCACGCTCTCTGTGACGTCATTGCGCCCTCTACTGCGCATGCGAGGCACTTTCAGGTCGTTTGCAGTTCACACTGAGGAACACATACAAGTGGCATAGATTTGGGAGTGTGAAAAGTCAGATTTGACAAAAAAATCGGAACTGGTTCATGTCAGTGAAATCTGAATGAAAGCACGGTGCACTCTGCAGTTCTTTGTTTAGATTGCTTTATCTACTAATTATGTTTAATTTAAACAGGCATAAATTAAAAAAGGAGGGAATTTAAAATGATCTAACTCTTTAACAGGTTATCAAAGTAGTTTAAAAATCTTTCAGAATAGTTTGGATATTTTGGTTTGTTTCAAAGGAAACAATCCAGTGGAGTAAGTGCCGTACAGACTGGGACTGTCTCCAGTTAAATTAAAGGAAGTGGCAGCCATTACGGGGAAGGACGGGGAGCTTGAAGGACACGACGATGATGCAGTCTTGGTTGATGACAATTTGCCATTGCTGCAGAAGTCCTGAAGTCAGAGGTCATCCAAAGCAGTTTGTCAGCATGTAGATCATCCTCAGTCGGCTTGAGGTCAAAGTGAAGACAGAAGATTGGAGGACAGAGTCCAGGCAGAAGAACGGGTCAAGACCCGAATGGAAATGAGACTAACAAAAACAAAAGATCAACTTTTGAAGAAAGTTCATGTTAGAAATAAACAAAATAATGTTTCTTAAATGATTAAAAGCCTGAGATTTTGATAATATTCACATTTATGAGGATTTTGTTGTTGCATTTTGGACCTGCTGCACTGCTGATCTACAGTGCTGCAAATGCAGAGTTGAGCATTTTGTCCACAAAAAAAAAAGGTCCCTGATTTATGAATAATCCAAAATCTATAACTTACATGAATGTAACACTGTTTTAAGTCCAGCTTTGCCAAACCACAGTTGACCTGAACTCTTTTGAGTTTACATTTACTGACTTTGACTGAAATACATTTTCTATTTAAACAACTGACAGATTGGAACTGCAGGCAGATCAGGTTGATCTTTAAACCCTTGAACTAAATAACACCACTGCAAGGCTTCAAAAAGAGACTTTAGTTCATTCTGGAACAATGAGGGCTTCCCAGATTTAGTTGTGCAGAAATGTTCTGCAAAACAATCCCATATGTTGGCTTTTGGCCATCTTTTACACAGATTACAAGCTGGTAAATGATCCTGACCTTCATTTGTACTCAAGACATTTCAGAGTCCACAGTGCCTTGATTTTATAACCACAAAATTCAAATTAGCTCTTTATGATTTTATGTAATAAACCAACAAAGTAGTAGATGATGGTTCAATAAAAAACTGGCAGTCAATTTGTATTTAGTCCTATTCATGAAACCAATCCCGGAAGAAAAACCTGTTAGATGTTGCAAAAAATTTAACATTATTTTATATATTTCTAAACTGAAAACGGTTCTTGCATTTAATTACCTAATTTCTTTTCAGGTGCTACCAGCATCTACACTGAATATGCTTTAAAAGTCCTATTAAGCTTTTCAGCCCAGCAGATGGCGCCAAACCTAAAGTCCCCAATAAATTCCAGTGAAGTGGATTTGAACTTCTGTATCCTTCCGCCCTCTGCAAGACAACAAATTGCTCACAGTGGAATGAGCAAGTTGTTGCTCATTCCACTGCTGATGGAGAAAATGAAACATCGCTCAGCATCTCTTATAGGCGTCGACAGAAGAGGCTCAAGGCTGTGATGACATAGAAAACATGCCATGATGTCAGTTTGAGAAGCTGAAAAAGTCTCAGGAGTAATCTGACGATTCAGCGATCTTAATAATCTGTCTCTTCTGTTTAAATCTCACAACACAGATCATCACGTTGGATTGTTAATCCTCTGATCTGATTTCTGACGCCAACCGTTACAGGAAAAGAAAAAAAAAGAATATATTTTTATGTGATTTTGCTTAAGTTTAATAATTGGAAACAATTATTTATCAAATATCCAACCAGAGTTTGGTGAGAAAACGTCGTATTTGCTTCATGACTTTTAGGGTCATGAAGCCACATACATGCTTTGACATGAATCCTAATCGACAATATCTTGTGTTTTAATAACTTTATATTCTAATACGCCATTTAAAAGTAGTTTAACCAAACTTCCTGCCGCCATGTTTAATTCCAAACAGGAAGCTGTGGTTGTTTTGAAGCAATCTGGTTGGCTGATAAGTTTTAAGTTTGCGCTACACCGCCCCCTACGGGTTTGGCATGTTATGACAACTATTTTTTTAAAACGATGTGATGGAGACATTCGCGTTGTAAAAACCCAGCAATGTGGACAAGGACTCAAAGTCAGAGGGGTGAAAATGTATGAAGGGGTAAATCTTTTCTGACTTTAATTTGTAAAATGTTTTTAAAATTACAATTTTCGTTCTACTGCAATATATACGTTTTATGAAAAAATATTTTTCACATATTTGTTAAAACTGTATAGCATAAGACTGATAATCGGTGTAAAAATTGAGCTCTTCTGGCTTTTTTCAGTCTCCCAGAACTAACTAGAAACAACCAATCAGAGCCAGGAGGCGGATCTTAGTGCTGCCAATCACCCTCTTTATGCTACGCTACAGCTAGCAGAGCCTGATGTGAATGCTCAGGCTAGTTAGCATAAATACTGATGACGGCGGATAAACGGTTTTCTTGTAACCGTCATTGTTTCTCCACCATTAGCATATTTAGCAGCCAGTACATGTTGATGATTGACAGCACTAAGACCCTCCACCTGGCTCTGATTGGTTGTTTTTGGTCAGGAGCGGTGTATTTCTTCAGAAGGCAATAGGTGGAGGGCATTAATCTTTTCACAGCTTATCTGTCTCATATTTTACTGTCATAACATGGCGACAGTTTTAACAAATATGTAAAAAACAAATAAAAACAACTTACACACTGCAGCTCTAAGCACTATAATGTGTTGATTTATCATATAACATCATGATAAAGTATTTTGCATTTATTTGTGTTTGTAGCATAATAAATATCAATTTGCCCTTTACTGAGCCTGTCACTGTATCAAACAGTTTGTTAATGCTTAATAGGAAGAACATACTACAACCTGCTCTGACCTCCAGAGAAAAATTATCAATATATGATAAATTATATTGGAGTTTCTTCTCCAGCTTGTGCCACCATCTCAATTTTCACACAGAAGCTGATACAGCAGGAAACCCTTAGCTGCTGAGATGCCTTAAATTGCCATTGCTGTCTGATGATTGCTTTTATGGATAACCCCATCGACTCTTCTCCATTCAATTACTCCAACCCGAGGTGAAAGATAACTCACTTAGGGGAGCTTCAAGCCTGTAGGAGGTCATTTTGAATTAAAGTATAATACCTATCGTGCCGATACACAATCAGGCTGATTACGGTTGGAGTTGTTTTCCGCCACTCCTCCCCGTTTGATTCCTCAGGTGATAGTTTAAGAACACAATGGCAGCCAAAAGTCAAGCTTAATGGCTTTGACGGTGGCAGAGAAAAACAGTCGGAAAGGATGATGGAAGAGTTGCCTGTCTGGCCTGGATTTTATCTAACATCCTTGAGATAAGCTGCAGAGATAGAAAGGAATTCCTCTGTTTGAGGTTCACCAGCTGCAAAGAATACAATGCATGAATTTTATCAGCATGTCCTTGAGGAAGTCAAATATGAAGGGATAAATCCTCCCGTCTTTGTGAACCTGTGAATTCAAACGTAACTGTATGAATGAGGAGAAGAGCTGCAGGTTAAAGCTGCAGTATGAAATTTTTTTTAGTTTTCAATATTCATTAAAACTGCCACCATGTTGTGATAGTAAGATATGAGACAGATAATCTGTGGGGGAAAATGAGCGCCTCCCTGTGTCACTGTTGTGATCTGAAAAAATGCAACACTTCTGGTCAAAAATGACCAATTAGAGCCAAGAGGAGGATGTCAACCATCCTCGGGTACGCTGCTCAATGTGCTAAAGGTGGAGAAACAATTTCCTGTTGCAGAAAAGCTGTTTATCTGCTGTCATTGGTGGATATGCTAACTAGTCTAGAGGGCCACATAAAAAGTTATGGTGGGCCAGATTTGGCCCCCGGACCTTGAGTTTAACACATTATCTTAGAGAGACATAAACAGTTGTGTTTATTATTTTATTACTCAGGTTAACCATTTGAGTCCTATGTTTCAAATCTCCACCTGGATATTTTTGCTTATTTTAATTGTACAAAGTTCTTTAAATGTCATGTGATTAAATATATATTTGCCCATTTATCCATAACAACTGGAACTTTCAATATCTAGCAAGTTATTTTTGCAATTTACCATATATTAAAAGAACGTCCCTCAGATTAATTTCACTTCCTGCTACGGTAGGAGTGAAATTACCGTAATAACCTGATATTGGCTGGAAAGCGCAACGTCTCCCCTGTCAGAAACCGTTGGAATTTTTCAGATAGCGCCAAGTGTCGAGGAATTACGGTACTGCAAATTTGGCTGGATTGTCACCGACAACCTAGAAGGGTTAAAGCAGTTTTTATTTGTATTCTGTCAAAAATATATTCATGTGAAAAAAAGCTCAACATTATTTAACTTTAAGAAGGACTTATCAAATATTTATTCATATTTTAACACTTTAATGGGTTGTTTTAATTAAGTATATTCATGATCTTGACGTGTCCCGAAATAAAAATTAGTTTGACAGTCCTGGTCTATAGGGCCACATAAAAAATTACGGCGGGCCAAATTTGAGTTTGACACATGTGGTTTAAGAGTTTGCTCAGTCTTTGTCTTTAGCATATTTCAACTTAAGAAACAAGAAAAGTCAAAAGAATAAATAAGTATTTAAAAATATATTTTATTGGCAGACTACATAGTCCTAAAACAATGAAGATTAACTCACTGAAACCAGGCTGACAGAGCACATAACACCAGTTTTAAAGTCCCTACACTGGCTCCCTGTAGCTCAAAGAATAGACTTTAAAATACTGTTGTTAGTTTATAAATCACTGAATGGCTTAGCACCACAATACATTAAAGATCTGTTGTTGTTGTATCAACCTTCCAGACCTCTCAGGTCTTCTGGTTGTGGTCTGCTCTGCATCCCCAGAACCAGAACCAAACGAGGAGAAGCAGCATTCAGAATCTATGCACCACAAATTTGGAACAAACTTCCAGAAAACTGTAAAACAGCTGACACACTGACTTCCTTTAAATCTCGACTAAAAACCCATCTGTCTAGAATTGTATTTGAAACGTAATCAATTACAAATTTAATGATGGAACTTGACGTAATGTCATATTTTGATTATTGATTCTATGTTGCATGACTGTGTTTTTGTGTTTGTTATGATGTAAAGCACTTTGAAATGCCTTGCTGCTGAAATGTGCTATACAAATAAAATTTGATTGATTGATTGGTTTGAGATTTGTGACCAAATGGTAAAGCTGAGATCACATTAATATCTGTAAAACCTGTCCTTATACAAGTTGTTTAAGTTTGAAGGAAAGAAAAAGCGGTGCTGTAACCTGTTTGCATTCATTTGCATTTGTTTTTGTTGCTTCTTGTGCTAATGATTCACATTATCACCTCAGGGTGTTGAGCAAACCATGCCAAGTGGCTGATTACGTCTTTGTGACATGCTTTTCAGAGAGTTATTTTTGGATTGTCTGGACTGTCTTCCTTGACATCAGTTTGAGGCAAGACAAAAACGCCCCCATCTTAAAATGGCATCCTTCTATGAATGTTTTCTCTTGGTGTATTGCATCCACTTAATATAATAGGTTACCAATTTCAGTGGAGGGAAGCTTTTTTTTTTCACTCTTCTGCAGATAACTTTTTCTTTTGCTATAGTAATGGTCATCTTTGACATGGCGATGGATACTATCTGCTTTGTCAAATATGATTAAGCAGTATTAATCTCTGCGATGGCAGGCTAGGTACTTCATCACATGCTATTTAGAACTAGACGGTCTTATGGTTCAAACCACAGTGTTTTGTTTTTTTTTTCTTCAAATTGTTAACAGATGCAGACATACTTATCTTACCAACAGAATATTCTGAATAATAGAGAAGGGAATTTGTATTAGGCTGGCAATTTCTTTCAGTATGATTCTCAATTTGTTTCTCATTATTTTGAGTGAAGCCAAGTTTTCTCTCACAAACCTTTTGTTTGTAGGGTGTTTGCGATTAATAGTTTGCAATGGTAATTCAGCTCCTAATTAATATATAATATTTCTAGCAACCTAAGCAATCATATGTCAGACTACACTTGATACATAGCATCTGGTTTTTGTCAAGGCCATCAAATAAATTAAAAATTTTCTTTGAAAATTGCTTTATCTTCCTTACTGTTTTTAATACTTTCTCCAGTTTTCCTACATCTGTCTCCTTTGTTAAGCTAATATTTTTTTTCCATGGTGACAGGAGTATACCTATGTAATGTCATTGCAAACACACTATAGAGGAATGATGAGACCTTGTGGTAGAAGATCTTGCAATATTAAAACACCACAATTCTGTCAAAGCGAAGGTACTTCCACAACATGCTATTCAGTTGTTGTCATCATGTTACTATGGCAGCATGTGACGTTTCCTGGTAAAGTAACAGAATATGACGGAGATTTTTACCTAAAATCCTGTTGTGTCTTGTTTGACACTTTTATTTTGAAGTTACAAGAGGGATGTTTCCTGCTTTAATCTGTTCTATTTAAGAAGAAAGAACGCCTCCACAGTCCTACAAGTTTTCTTGTTTGGTGTGGGAACATTTTGGGCAAAAGAAGAAACTGTGATGAAGTGACAGATAACTGTTTGGTGCTAAAGTTGGCATCTGTTTTGGAAATCATTTTTGCTACTTTAAAGGCTATTTTTACAGTTTTGTTGTGAAAAGAACCCCCAGTTTAAATGCAGTTAAGCATTGGTTTATAATAAATAAAACCTTCTATTCTTTTTCTCTTATTTTCTAGGATTAAGCACAAGACATTCATAAGACATGAAGAAACCCGTTAGTCTAGGAATGTCTTGGTCCTGAATTGGATATTTAGACATATTTTTCACAGAAATCAATAAACTCATTTGGTTGTGCACCACATGATTTTGGTGCACAGCTTCTATTCAGCTTTGAAGTGTGTCAGAACACACAAAAAACAAAGTGAATGAATGAATAAAAAAAAAAATCATCAGCACAATTTATAAAACTATTTCCAAGGATGATATTTCCTGCTTTAAGTTGTACTATATTAAAGTTATCTGACTGTCAGATAGCTTTGCAATTTGCCAAATGTTTTTCAATAGAAAAACACTGCAGATGGTATGTTAAATGGGTATTTGGCTGTCTTAATGGCATAATTTACCATTGGAAAAGGAAACTGGCATTTAGTTTTAGTAAATTTTATTAGAAAAATATATTGTGACTAATTTTTGCCCTTTCTTTGTATTCCTGTAGCTCTCTACTCCATAATACTATTCTGTGTCTTCCTCTGGATCCCCTTTGTTTACTTCTACTATGAAGAAAAGGATGACAACAATGTAAACACATGTTCGGTAAGAATACGCCTTTATTTCCCTGCATGCAGCACTGCAGCTCACTGATAGGTAGTTTTTAGGAATAATTTTTTTTTGTCATACTACCAGATCTGATCAGTATGTTAATTGTTAACATTCCCAAATTTCTGGCAACATGCAGACATAATCTTGGATCTTCAGTCCGCTGGTTTGCAATTTCAATTTGATAACGTTTAATTCCTTTGTCTCTTTAAAAAGTTCACCCTAAGTTTAGAGGGCAACAACTTTTGTATTTTTTTTCTACCTAAGTACTGCAAGTTACTTAGACTATGCTGAATGAAGTGATAGGCATTTTTGCAATAATACTATGCAAATTTTGTATAGAATGTTACACACACAACCCCTCTGTGTGGAAAGAAAAAGGCCGACTGACAACTGTTCATGCCTACAAATACTCATGTTTACTGAATCCAACTTTTCTTTAAGAACTACTATTTTGATACATGAAATAACAGCATTTAAAAGTTTTCTTCTTTTTTGGTCTATGTTCTAATTAATCTTCTACTATATAAGCCAAGTCAATTCCACACCAAATGTTTCAGAGAGTAGACTCCATATTTTTGCTTAAACTGTTTCTATCATCTTATATTCATCATTAGCATAACTTGCATAGCTAAAATCTTTTCAAAGGTTAGAATTTCCAAATTCAGTATGTCTTAAAACAGACAAATGGCGAAAACTCAGCAGGATGAAACACATCAACTTTGCCATACTAATTTCAACCTTCTTGTTATCTCTTTTAAACAGGCTCTCTGTCAGCCTGAATAAACCAAAGATGAGTCTAATCAAGTCATAGAAAATAATGGTTTTTTTAATAATTAGTTTCTTACATCATGCATTTTTTAAAGTGAGATGTCAATCCCAGCTCTGAGTTCCGACATCCGAGGTAAATAGAACGCAGCAAAAGCCCGACTGGTGGGAACAGTAATTTATCACACTTATCTCAACAAGAGGTAATGATATCCACTGCTTTATGATTTAGGATGATTACTTATTTTGTTTATTTTATTTTTAATGAGAGCATCTATATCGCTCATTTACCTCATTATCTGCCTTTAAACCCTTCTCTTACAGAGGAGAGGTTTGAGTTACAGTAGGTGGGTGCTTTGCCAAATCGTTCACACAGTGGATTAAAGGATAAGTTTGTTTTCTGTGAATTGTAGTATTTGGCCATAATTTCTAGTTTTTAATCCCGTTCAGATAAAACTAAATATGTTGAGTATTTATTTATTTTTTAAGCCTCCTTAGTAAAATTGTTATAAACATTACTGGAATTTCTGCTTGTTTTGGTAACTCAAAAATCAACGCGCATCCCCAATGCATAGATGCAAATAAATATTCCAAGCTTAAGAAGAATTGCTTCTGGTATTTAATGTGACATTTTAGGTTTTGCACAGTATGAAACTAGATGACTGCTTACTTGTATAGCTTTTTATTTCAAGTTTTATAAATAGTACATTAATAGCCACAAATAATTCTGATTTACAGTCATCAGGATTACCTGTGCCTAATACTGACTTTGTTCACTTCACTAAATGCAGTTTAAGTTTGAGTTATTTTGTTTTGCACAATTTTCAAGAATCTCCTTCTAAATAAATTCCAGGAAATGGAATATGTCATGCATTTTTTTAAGCACTTGAGTGCAAAAAGAAAATAAGAATTTGCAACATGATTACAGGAAGAAACAAACTGTAATGTCTAAAAACTGAGAAGACTGAACTGTGAAAAAGACCTGAGAACATTGAGACATTTAGTAAATGTTTCATGACAGCAGTCTGCATTGTTTTCGATACCTCAGTTGAAAACAATTTGCCCATCATGTGGAGCAAAATTTAAGGCAGATGGATCAAAACCAGGTAATAGTTTGACTAGAATTCATTGTGATGAAAACATGTTCAACCTTGTGCCACCTTATTCAATCATTTGTTTTAGGTCCTTTTATTTTAATTTTGCAGGTGACATTTGTTTTAAAATACTCTCTTTGCAAGTTTTTCGAGTGAGTTATGGTACAAATCAGTAATTAGTGAGTATGATCCATCAGCTACAGCAATGTACTGGTCTCCTTGCTATGTGTCAGTTTTGAGCTGAGCGAGGCACTTTCTCACAAAGATAAGAAGGTCTTTTGTGTAGGAACTTTAAAAGCACCTTGAATGGCGCGGGATGTGAAATGCTATCTCCGCAGTCACACTGGATCTACGCCCACTTTGTCTTGCACGCACTTGCTATAGTCCTTATCTAAATGCAGTCTGAGCTTCTTATCATATTCACAGTGAATAATAATATTTCACTTTATGACCATGATTGACCAATTTAATTATTTCTTACATTACAGCAAGTGAAAAATGCTCTGAAGTACACGGTTGGATTTGTCCTCGTCTGCGTGGCGCTCCTTTTAATTGGGTGAGTTTTAGACGTGAATTGCTTCTTCTGCTTCACTACACAACAGGTAAAAGGGGTGTAAATACATTATTGTGTTGATAATGAGAAGAAAACCCTTTCAAACAACTAAAGCAATATTTGTCTGCCCACGATAAAACATTAAGAAGGAAAAAAAAACCTTTGTTTACAAAAAGACATATTTTGTACATAGGAGTCTAAACTCAGTTATGTGAATCCTCATACCCAAATCACCTTCAGAGGGAGAATCAGATCTTCCCCTGTGTTGATCTATATTGAATTAAGAAATGCACTATGTACTGGTGCACATATTCAGTCATGTTCTATTTATCTTCAGATTTTACACAGGTTGCTTTCAGTAACACCAGGGAAACTTAATGGATTTCTTTGGGAGCTGTGACAGCAACATAGCTAGAGTCCAACCTGTGCGATTGAATGTGCTCTCTGAACCATAAAATGGGACTCTGAAGGAAAGCTTATTTGCTTTGACAAAATAAAGAGCACATGGCTATACTGTCTCACACATAGACGTTTAGAAGGTACAATATAGACCAAAGTAGTATAAATGTTCTTTTACTAAATAAACTGTAACTGTTTCCGCTTTATCCTGTCGGTGGTTGGTTTATTGCTCTGAATTCTGATTGCGATGCTGAAATACCAAGAGGTCAGTGTCCAGTCAGTCGGTATTTAGTTGAAGTTACAAGGTTGGCCAGCTGGACACAAGTTTTGTTTTTATACAGGTCTAGAGATGTTGGTGTTTTAAAAATGTAAATCTACTTTATACAAGTTTGCAAAAAAAAAAAAAAAAATGGTCAGGAATGGTCAGATGTTTTTCTGCTCAAACATTCTACACCGGGTAAAATAAGTGTGGAACACATTGTACTTTTTTTTAGTGGATTATGACGTTTACACCATTGTAAAAAAAAATAACAAAACAATCCAAACACAAAAGTCCATCAATTTATTTATTTGTAAGAAATCAAAATGTCATAGATAATAAGTATTAAACACAGAAATAAAATAAACCATTGTCCTGTCTAACAGAATTAATTTGCACACCTATCCCCTGGTTTGGAATTCTGCATGCAAGTACTACAATGGGTACAAAAAACTGAATAACAGATTGAAATTACTTATCAATTATCTACACACTCCAAAATTCCCAGCATATTTTCTGGGTGAAAGCTTTGTTTTCTTGTGGCTCCCTTAATGGGTTTCAGCTGTCAGTGGATAGGATTGCTTTGAATTTTCAGATTATGAAAAGCGTAATAATATTCAAAGAGGAACTGTCTTTTTTTTTATTATTCTTTCAGAGCATTTGTTCCACTTGAGGCCCCACCTGGACAAAATTCCACTCAATGGGAGAAGGTGCAGTACCTTTTTGATGAGCTTGGCAGTAGCCGTAAGTACAGCCACTACGAAACATACTTCCTCAAATTTTCAGCAAAACCTGAATTTTAAATATCTTCTGGTTGTTATAATTACCCTTGAAGCCCATTTATAGTTCAGATTAGTTTTTCAACTTTACACCTTTTATTTCTTTATGCGTTCATCATTTACGGTCTCATATTTTTCCTCAACTGCTACACAGCCTTATTGGTTAATGTAATTTTTAGGATTTATAGAAATAATTTGACTCTATTTGTGGCCTTTTCCAGTTTCTCTGTATGAACTGTAATTAATTAAATTTTAGTTTACTTCTTGTGAGCGCTTTATTAAGTATTGATATAAGGAGCAGAGGTGACATTACATTTCATGTGAGTCATTGTTCTGTCTTAAAATGATATTTCATTATTTTAAAGCGGCGCAACGTTTTAGTATTGTGGATGGCTGGCATTCACAACTGTGTGTTTCCTAGAAAATGTAGGCCATTACCTTAATGATACTTCCGAAAGTTTCATGAAACTTAAAAAAAAAAGTTTTATGAAAGAGATTGAAAGCTCAAATAAGTAAAACAACACAGCTTTACAGAACCAGAGTACAATTACATTCTCATGATCTTCAGACCCCACAGCCTTCCTGTTATCTGCTTTAACTCACGGTCTCTCTTAGTCTGAACGAGCCAGACGTATCTCAATAAGTCATAAAACAATACAGTCTTCTATCCTTGATTGAGTTTGAGAGTTGAAATTGAACAAAGAGCAACTTTGGTTCAATGCATTACAGATCCAATGTAAAGCACATTGGATTTGCTTTACTATTATGCCCTGTTTAGAAGAAACAGTGTAAAGAAACAGGAAATGTGACCCGTTAGAAAATGCAGTTTCTTTGTAATGAGCTTTCCCTACCTTTTGTAGATTCTCGGAAATCATTATGAAACATCTCAGTGATACTGAAAATGGCAAACTTTCTTTTTTCTTCAGTAGCTACTTCCACGTCAAAGAGAGTGGCTGTTTGCACTGTCTATGAGTAACAAAAAATAGATTTCTATAAATTGTCAGATTTTCATCATCATGATTTTGCAGTGCATTTTATGTAAGACTAAAAAAACATTAATTAATCATTAAGTTGTTTATTGATTATTACGGAATGTTTCTTGTTCAGTCATAACTACTTAATTGTCATCTTACCACATTTAACTCATTTATTTTCTTTTTGTTTGCACCTGTTAAGAGCTGGAATTAACCTTCATTAAATCTGCATAAAAATATTATAGCAAGAGTTTCCCACAATTTATGCTTTTTTGGGCAGATTTAATCACAATTACATGTAATGCAAAAATCTTCAGTTTTGATGTTTGTCCAATATTATTGTTTACTGTCAAATTTGTTTTCCTTTGGCTAAAAGTCATGTTTTAAGTGAAATATCTCCTCTCTTGTATTCACAAATCAGAGTGAAAACAACCATCTGGTGTAGATTCTAGGCTCTTGACCTCTGGTCAATGCGACCATTTAATTCAGCATTCAACAGCTTTATAAACATTGTGCCAACAATATGTTTTATTTCTTTCTGGAATAAATTAAACAAAAACAATTCTTTAAAAGGGTACAGTAATTCAATAAATACTAAATTAAATATTTTATGCATTGCCATATGCAATACAATAGATTCTGGAACAAATGCATATACATAAAATGCATATGCATTTTTCCCAGTTTGTTTTTTCAAATTTTCCAGGATAAATTGTATCATAAAATCTTTAGGAAATAGCTTTTCCCCATCACACTAATACACGCATCTTCACTTTTTCATCCGAATAAGGCCTTTTACTACTTCAGCGCTAATGCAGGAACTTTAACTATTATGGATTACTAACAGTTGCGTGGCATGTTGCCATATGGGGACCAAAGAGAAAGTTGAACCATCTGCCTCTGTGCTTAATTGGGATCTCCTAAGCAATGTCCCTAAACTTCCTCCATTGGTGCAAAGGGGGAAATTGCTGGGCTGCAGAGGAAATTTGAGCGTCATCCTTTTTTCTAATTCCCAGATTCTTTTTTTTTTCCCAGATGGGAAGTTAATTGTGTGAAGAAAAAACACTTTGGCCACATAACTCTCCTGACTTTTCTGGAACAACAGTTCATTAAAGCTTCTACATCTTTTAATAGTTATAACATTACACTTGTTAAACCAGTGTTCCTTTAATGTTTTACAGATCAGTGCTGTAGCTCTTGATTTCTTATTCAGGACCAGGACAGTATAGTTTTCTCATTTTTGGCTTTGCCTTGGGGAAGTACCTGAGGCTGGTTTGTAACATTTAACTTTTTTTTAAATTAGCATAGAGAAGAACAGCTTCGCTTGACTGCACTTACAGACACACAAAATTATGTTGCCATATTTCTATGGGAAAATCTATCTATGAAACTAGTTTAACACATTTTTGCCATTTTCTGACTGACAAATTTGCAGCACTATGATCAACTGTTGGATTTTAAACATTATTGTCCATTGAATAGCACTTTTCTGTATTTCACTGGGAGAACCTAACCTGATCAGATAATAATCAGATTGAATTATCTGATTATTAGACATCTATAGACATCTTTTGGAGGCAAGCCCAGTGCAGAGACACTGCCCCAGAATCTTCAGACCCCATGAAACATATTATTAATGTCCCAGGACCAGACGCCCTCTGCTACAAAGCTCTAAATGCTGATTTTGGTCACCTTCTGTGGCCTACTTGGAGAGGATCAATGGACAGATGGATGGACTAATCATCACCACTGACGTCTACACAGTTGTTTAACTGCAGATGATTGGCTTTCACTGTCTCAAAGTAGTTACCAAAATGACATAACATTGTTTAGATAATTCAATGCAAAAAGGTGGGAAAATTGTTCTTTTTTTTTTCTTTTTTTAAATTAATAACATATTGATATTATGGATCTTTATCATTCACTTCCAGTTAAGAATAGTGTTTTCATATGTTATAAACCATCCGAACTCATTCATTATATTTTAAGAAGTAGTCCACCTCCACATTGCTGTGCAGCTTTGAACTGCAAAAGTTTTTCTGTCCTTTTCCAGCTTTTTGCGACTTTACATGTGCTGTGGTTTATCATAGTTTGTGTTCCAACATATGGCTGCCTTTGTAGCTGCTTCACCGAAATTCCACTGATGTAGGGCGCCAGAGCTAAAGGAGCTCCTGAAAGAACACCTTCGTGCATGAGGCTCATATATGAACACAAGCCTGAAGGGCTATATGTGGAGAGAGATAAGAGCTTCCTCATTCCACTGGTTTTTGAATTGACACTATATAGATGTGGAAGCATAACCAGTAATGGACAATATTTCCTACGTATAATCCCTGGAAAATCTGCTTGAGAAACGAAGAAGACTGGCAGCAAACATCCATCCTTCGCTTTGTGTCGAGCCTATGAGCAGAATGTTCTCTCTATAGAACATGAGGCTATTGTCTTTTTCACTAAGCACACCACCACACAAAGGAAGTACGATTGCAATGAAACACCCGGGAATCAGAAACAGGTATTCAAATGTTAATGTTCAGTCTGGCTGTCAGACGTCAAAGGTTTCTTATTGCATAGAATGAGGACAACATATATATTATATCACACTTTTTCGCTCTTGTACTTATACATATGAACTGTCTCTAGAAGAATGTGATTAATGATGTAAACGGTACACATTATACATGCCCTGAATACTGACTTAATTTTGCAATTGAAATGCTGCTGTCAAGGAGACAGACAAGGAGAGACCCACCTATGACCATGGTGACAGGTGGTCTGGGCTTTATGAAGTTGCTGTTGAGTGGATGAGGGATATTTATAAAAGGACAAATGTGTGGCTTTTTGCTTAGAATGCTATGACAGGTGGGATCTTGACAGGGGAGTGAGACAATCACTCTCCTCATCAATCCCTGTCTTCTAACTTTATCTCTGGCAGCTGGCCTGACACCTACTGTTGTGCTTTCCTGATAGGTGGTCCTCTTTCTCTCTCGTGGGCTACACACATTAACTCAACCTACATAAGCTGAAAAACCAAGCTGTTTGAACACCTATTGTGTAAAGCATTAAACCTAAGGGGAATGTGATTACTAATATCATCTGTCCTTGTCTAAAAGGACGGAATATATAAGTTACAAGAATGTTTACCTCAAATCCCATGGTAGTTTTTAGGGCTTTCATTTCATATTTCTGACCTGAATTATTTGCTATGGTGCACTGCAGCAATTCAAAAGTCCCATTTGTAAATTTAACATCTTGAAGGAGGGATTCTGGAGATAAAACAATATAATTTTAACCTAATCAAAATATCCCAAATTTGATGTAGAATACTTATACAAGATTCTATTTCAACTCACTTCAGATTACTTCAGTTGTATGCCTTTAAATTCAAATTAATTCTCATTTGCAACATCATTACTGTAATGAAATTTGTGAATTGTTATTGCACAGTAAAGTTAATTTTGTAAGAAAAAGTAATAGTCAATTGGCGTTCCAAAAAAACAATTAAAGAAGACATTATAAATAATATTGTGGGAAACAGTATACTTCAAAGTTTTAGTACTTTGTTACTCTGAATACATTAAGCCTGAAGTGGCTGCAGGAAAACTTAGATGTTCAGTTTTTCAGGCAGTTTAATATCCTGATGGCTTGTGGATAGAAAGTGTTCTTAAATTTGCTGGTGCATGTCGGTATGCTTCTGCACCTACTGCCTGACTGGAGAAGCATGAACAGCGTGTAGCTGGGATGGCAGAGGTCAGAGATGATCTTGTCTGCCTTTCTTCTACAGTCCAGTCTGTGAAGTTGCTGTAAGGCTGGCAGTTCATTCCTGGTAATGCATTGTGCCAATCTAATCACCTTTTGTAAAGCCTTTGCTGTCCAGAGCATTACAGCTGCCATACCTGGCTGTGACATGCCCTGCCTGAAAAATCTCATCTGGGAGACCACCTTTCATCTGCCTGTCAGGAGGCCCAAGATTCTGTTTCCAAAAGAAGTAACAATTAGCAAATCCTGTAGCTCATTGATGAGTAAGGCTGTAACAATACAACCGGACTACACCATGAGTTGATTCTCACAATCTATGTTTGGCTAGTCCAATTATTTTGCGTGTAGTTTGTCTAATTTCATAGTGGCCCTCATGTCATGTGTTGTGCTTTTACAAATAGAATAAAGGTTTTTGAATCACATACTGTGTTTTATAGATTCTCAGATCAGTATAGAACTGTCTAGTTTGGGTTTAATGAGGGAGTGTGGTGGGCTGCTTTTTGGGTCTTTGTGACATGAATAAAAATGTGAGAAATTCTTTAAAATGATAGAGAAAGCAGCACAACTCAGCACTATCTGGCACCTGTGTTTTTAGGAGCTAAAGGCAAGTCAAGGTTTTCCAAATCATTTGCAACATGTCTGTCACCGTTTTTGTTTTTCTACTGGGAAGCCAAAGTACTGCCAGATAAAATATGTAAAAGCAGTGGGTGCTTCATTAACGGTTTTATAGCAGTGTTTTGGTTCAGTCCAGCTAAAACTTCTTATTAGTTTACTCTGTCAATCAAAAGGGTAACTCAAGAACAACTTCCTTTATTATTTCACAATGTGACTCTCAAACACAGATACAGAAAGCCTGAAACTATAACACACTCACCTTCTTGTCTGGTGCATATAGTGTCTCTTCACCAGAACATGACCGCTGCTAGCCATACAAATCTAGCACTTCCTGAGACTTTGGTGAGCAATACTGTGAGATCTTGTACCACGCTATGTTGTTGCACTCCAAATTTCACCCTGGGTGAAATATTACTATTAAAAGGGGAGGTGTGACTTTTATATCATCTGTGGATCAGTTTAACAAAAAAAAAAGCAGTTTGTGCAGAAAGTGTGATCTAGGCTTTCATAAATCAGCTTTGTTTACTAAAGCCTTAGTAATACTTATGTTTCTTAATCTTTTTAGTGATCAAACTATCTTATTAAACATACTTATGTAGATTTTTAAATTATAAAACCAATGATCTTTATAATAATATAATCTTTTCAATAGCTATAGCAAAGCTTAAGTGAACTACATTTATATAGGATTTTCCTAGTCCTGCTCACATTGTATGCACACACATTCATGCAATGTCTTCCACATTAATGCTCCCCACATAACATGGGTCAGGAGTTCAGTGTAAGCATGCAATCAAAATTGCATGCTTACATCTACAATGCCTCGTGAAAGTATTCACCCCCATTGCCATGTTTTGTGTTTTGCTACCTCATAACATGGAATTAAAATGTATTTTTTTAGGGTTTACGTCATTTCATTTACAGAACATAACTTTCAACATTTCATTTTCCTTTTATTGTGAAGCAAACAACAAACAGGACAAAATAACAAACCACTTCTGTGTGTATAACTGTTCACCCCTCTAAATTTGGTATTTTGTAGAGCCTTCTGTAGCAATCACAGCTGAAGTTTGCTTTGGATAAATTATGAGCTCAACAATTTAGTTGTTCCCATTGTTCCCATTTAGTTGTTCCCATTGAGGAATGGGATTTTTGCCCATTCCTCAAAGCAAAACTGCCCCAGCTCCTTCCAGTTAAGTGCTTTCCGCTAGTGACCAACAATTTTTAAGTCTGACCACAGATTCTCAATAGGATTGACATTTTGCCTTTGACATTCCAGTACATATCCGCATGATGTTTCCCGTTAAACCACTCTCGTGTTGCTTTAGCAGTATGCTTTGACTCATTGTCGTGTTAGAAGACAGACCATTGACCTAGTCCCAAATTACTGAGAGACTGAAACAAGTTTTGCTCAAAAATATTCCTGTATTTTTTACCATCCTTCTTCCCCTCGATCTAATCAGTTTTCCAGTCCATTCTGATGAAAAACATCGCCACAGAATAGTGGTGCCACCACCATGATTCACTGTGGAGATGGTACTGTTGGGGTGATAAAATGTCTTAATTTTGCACCAGACATAGTGGTTTCAATTGTGGCCAAAGAGTTCAATTAAAAGTGTTATTCTACTGAAACATAATACTAGGTCTAAATACTAGCATCTTTTAAAGTTAAAAAAGGTAAGCATATTAGTCAATAGATAGTAAAACATCTTTATTTTCTATTTAAAAATGCAACTAGCTGCTGATTAACATTCACTCTGGTAAAGAAAAACCTTTAAAAATACAACAAAAATGTACAACAAAAAGTACCCTTTTGATGTGAGATGTATTAAGATTTTCCCCTCAATGCTTAGGGAGAATCTATAATGGTTTCCTTTTCTCTTTCAGATGGTCTTCCTGCTCTATCCTTCTCGATCAGCTCTTTGACCTTGATTGGTATGTTGGCAGTGATCACTTACACGGTGAGCTGAGATCTAGTAGAGTATTTTTTAATGTTTTTTTTGTTTTTTTTTGTAATTTTTAATTAGAATGGGGAAAGAGTTCAAAATCTTAACAGTCTTGTGACTTTGATTTTTCTTAAATAGACTTTTCATAATAAATGGAAATGTCTTTGTGAAACATTATTTACTAGTCATATCTGCGTTTATTGTATTATATTCATGTTCTTTGTCTATGTGATATAGTTGTGATTGAGAGGCTTTAATGGCAAAACTTTGTCATTTTAAAGCTCTGACATCCAATCACTCAAAATACTCAGACTGCTGTCACTTCACCTGAACACCTGAGACGCTTCATGATGTATTGGTGCATTTTATAGGCTTATCAACCACTTATTTGCTGACTATTTATATACATAGATCTCCCTCAGTGCACATTGATAAATGCCTTGATCCCCATGGCATTTTGCTTTTTCTTTTTTTTTTTTAGATCAGAAGTCATTGAGTATTTAATGGTGTCCAGTTTTCATAGCATTATCTTTATAACTGGAATGTGAATATTCCCCAAAGCTGATGTTACTGATGTTAGAGCCACATAATGTGTAATGGTTTCCGCTGCAGAAATGCATGCAGAAAAAACCCACAACCCCCCCCCACCCCCCACCCCCGCCTATCAGATCTGAGACTGGGAATAAAAGTGACGGCCAACTCCAATCTATCCAGTTTCTGTTGAGCTAAAAGAGTCCTGTTTGACAAATTATACAACCATACAACTGACTGTGGAACTGTTGATGAATAAAACACTAAGTAGCCAAGTAAATTGTAAAACCAATCTCCCTTTAGGACATACAATTAGTCTCAGCTGGGATTTTCTTCACTGTTTTCACATGCCTTTCACAGTTCTCTATAGAGTAGATAATTACCTAGTTCAATTGGACAGCGGTACTGTGCTCAGATTTGTGCTGACCAGTCTTGCTATGGACCTGGTGAATGCTCTGTGGAAATCAAGATTCCCACTGTGTCTTTGTTTTTGATCATCTTGTTTTTTGAAGTCAGTCAGAAAAATAAGCCCTTCAGGCTGCAACTACAAGTAGCCTTCTCTTTTTTGGGTTGTCACTGGTTGCAGAAGCCACTGTGCATCATTTTATTGCCTGTATTTGGTCTTTATTCTAAAAGAAAAAAATATATATACATTAGTGATGTTCAACCCAAATTTGCAATGATCTGTAAAGCTTAATATTATTTAAAACATGTTTGCACTGCACCCAGCAATCCTAATTGTGTATTACAAACTTGCTTGTTTTTAGAAGAGAGCTAGCTTTGTCCCTCTGTAATGTAGAGTGTAAAACATGACAATGTTGTGCCGTTACATAACACTGTCAAAAATCCAAAGTGAAGCAAAGTTATGATGTGTTTGCTTCTTTGAAAATCTAAGTTTGTGTTAATTGACATATCTCAGACCAGCTTGTACTATCCTTGAGTCCTCATTGCTGTACCTTCATTCTGTCTTGTTTTGTCCTTTCTATTTAAACCAACAGTTACATTGCTGTACTGCATATTCAAACACACACATACTTATGTCTTCTGAAAAGAATTCCAATCACCTTTACTGTTTTAATCCTTCATTTATATTATCTTGTTACTGTTTTAAAATAATATTGGCAGAATAGCTGCCAATATTCTGCCAATATTGGCAGGTAGAAAGATAAAACGGGCTGCCTTAGTATGCCTAATTTTTGTCTTGTAACTTAGACAGTGTTTGACTAAGAAAGTAGCAACAAACTACAACACTGATCTGACTGAGACATTTTTACATATACAGTCTGCTGATATGATCACCAGTATAAAGCAGGAAAGTGAGTAATTTCTTTAAAAACAGAATTTCTCTCTACTGAGGGTTTCAAGTTGAAATGATAATTAGCATTTGTCCTGTGAGAGTTTCTCCATCTTGCTGCAAACCTAATTTGATCAAATTTCTGTACACTGGAAATAAGGTGCTATAATTATTAATTCATAGTAGCCCTTTTTAAAAACGCCAATCATCCTTTTAGGTAAAACTCCCTTTTGGTAAAAACAGCCTCATTTTACACTCTCAATCAGATACATAGATAGACAGATAAATAGATAGATAAATCTTTATTGTCATTGTCACAAGAACAACAAAATTGAGAGATGCCATCAGTCGGTGCAAAAAAAAAGACAACTGTCTCAGAACCCACACACAGTGCAAGAAGCAAACAACAAGATAGCTGATACACATCATTCATGACGATCAATGGCCAATTTGAATTAAATACAGGGACAGGCGGTCGGACTGACCCAGGTGTGGAAGTGGTTTAGCCCTGTAGCCTAGCTTGATGTTGGAGTAGACTTTGTCCAGAGTGTTAGCCTCTCTTGTAGCGCACTTTACATGCTGATGGAATTTGGGGAGCGCTGTCTTCAAGTCTGCATGGTTGAAGTCCCCCGCTATGATGTGCACAGCACCTGGATAAATGCTCTGCAGATGGCTGACTAAGCAAATGAGACTTTCTTTAAACACATTTAATTTTGCTAATAACAATGTTGCCATTAAAATTGCAAAAAAAAATAGGGTTACAATTTTTTTATTCTCAGTTAAAAGATGTATGGAGAGGCACCTCTCTCTCTCTCTCTCTCTCTCTCTCTCTCTTTTTTTTTTTCCCCACTTGCTCTCTTCACAAAATCTTTTGTCAACAAAGAGCAAAAAGAAAATTTGGGGTTTGAAAGGCTCATTAACTTGTGATTGAGCCCCTGCTTGACCATAGATGACCTACAACAAATATGAAATGGCATCAGATTTTTTTTAGCATGATTGTTTATGAGACCACGGTTCTTTTGTGATGATCATTTTCTTTAGCATATAAACTTTTCAGAATGAGATCATTTGTGTTCAACTTGGAGCCATCTAATGATCAAGTCACAGATACTAACTGAATAAATAGATGATTCCTTTCCAAGACTGTAGGAGGATTTAAGTAAGACTCAAATAACAATAAAATAAATCTGCATAAAATCGGAAACCTAAGTAGTTGTTTTCATAAGAAAGGGACCTTGAGCATCCCTGAATGTAAATTCTAAGCTCACAAAAACTCAACAGTTTTATTTAACTCACTCTGCTCCACTTCCTCTTCCTTTTGGCTTCACCATCACAAGTATATAAAGCAACAAAGGGGAGGCTTGTGTCGGAAACCTGTATCCAACTAAATCTCCCTCTTCCCTCTCAGCAGGCATAGGGATCACTCTCTCCCTGAGTCTCCCTCTTAGCCAACACTCGCATGGAGTCACATACATGCGCATTCCTGTCTTCTCTAATAAGGCATTTCTGGTTATTATTGACTGTGGTTGGTGTTAAAATCAATTTGATCAGCGTGCGTCATTATACTTAAACTGGAAATGTGAATTCAGAACGGCAGAAGTCATTTTAGATTTCTACGGTGTGGTTGCACATTTGAAAGGGGAGGGAAATGTTTCTCGTGGGATCTGGGACAGGTTTTCCTTTTATGAGTGTATTTGATATTCGGGACATGCTCTGGCCTTAAGAGCTTCATGATTCATTGCAGGAGGCGACATTCGCCCATAGCATAGATCCACTGCAGAGACTAATAATAGTGTAGCCTGACTTTGTATCCCATGTGGCTTTTTAATGCTGCCTTAACTCTCAAACTGGTAAGTTATTTTACAAAAGAATTAAGTAAAAGGTTTCAGGGCTTGAAAGGTTGGAGCATGTTTTGAAATGATCTTCACACAGAATGACAGTTTTATTTTGGCCCAAAATAATAGCACTCCTGAAAGTTTGTAAAAGCAATGTAACACAGTAAAAGCATTTGACTGGTGCCTTTAGTTTCATTTCTAATGGATGGCTTTGTTTTCTTTTTATCGAACATTCCCTTCATATTTTTTTTATATAAAAGATCTTTTCAAGTGGCTAAATACCCCAGAATTTGAATTACCATTTTATTTTTGGTTACATAACCCATTGCTGTTTTTTTTTTTTTTTACATTGCTGCTCCTGTCTGTCTCTTTTTGTCTAACTGCTATTGTTTATCATCATTGCTTCCAGTCAGATAAAAAATAAATAAATAAATTCAAACACCAACAAAAAGAGAAATAAAAATTAAGAAAATGTAATGTGGAGTTCAGATTTTTCTCTCCAGGCCGATTTGTTGTTTAAAGTAAAAATAAATCTGAAATTCAGAGTTAGAGGACACTGCTGTCACATGGGGGCACTGTTAAGCTGTAAATGCATCAGTGTGATATAAGGCAGTGATATCCACACAAAATGGTTGCAGCAAATTTTTCAATAAGCCTTAGCACAATTATAGATTCCACCATTTTAATCTTTTTTTTTTTTTTTCCCCTCTGCCAAAAATGACACTGCCTAGGAGGCCAGGATCTGTGGGATTTTTGCCGTGCGCGCACGCGCATATGTGCGTTCATGTGTTTGCTTACCCTCATTTGACTGTTGTCATGTGCCACAATGTGATGGGTTTGCCACCAGGCAGGAGTGACTGTGTGTAGGAGGATACACGTGGCATATGTGCCACCCTTGCTCTGACAATAGTGTGTGATTTTAATGGTACTTTTGCATCTTGCAGGCATATGGAATGTCTGTCATGCCTTTGAATCTGATAAAAGGCACAAGAAGTGTCGCGTATGAACGCCTTGAGAACACAGAGGACATTGACGAGGTTGAACATCAGATAGAAAATCTGAAATCCAAGGTAGGTCTTTAAGTGGTGTGACCTGTCTTCAGTGCACATACAAGTGGCATAAACATGAATATGTTGAGGTTTCATTGAATTGCATCAAAATTAATATATTAGCAATTCTAATATATGTGTTGTCCATTTCTATTGGTAAATATGTATTACCAATAGAAATACATATTTATTTGCTATTTTCTCTCTTCATGTAAAAAATCTGAATCAATGTTGGTAATGCAAGGTCCACAAAAAAATGCATTAACTAACAGCTTCACTAAAAAGCCACATGCGCTGTGTAGTTAAGCACCATCACTTCTTTATTTTTATGCCCCCTGTCTTTGCAAGTTCTTACATAGTGTAAGTTATGTCCTTTTCAAACGCCCACTCAGAATCTTTCTGTCCAAACGGGATATTTCAAGTAAACACATTTTTGAAATTAAGTAAAGTAAGAGTTATGCATTTGTCACTCTTCTAATTTCAATGTTTAGTGGTTGCAAACAGGAGATAGTAATAAAACGTAAACTATAACATTTAAGTTTATTGATCACTTAATACTTCTAAATATATGCTATTTTTTAAATGTATGTTAAGTGAGTAGTGTTTCTTTGTCACTTTTCAGGTTATAGCTTTGATTATGCTATGCTTCATAAACAGTACTAAATGTTTTCAGCCTTAATGCACCCATTCACTGGTATCTTGCTAAATCTCAAGATTTCTTCTAAATCAGTTAATAAGACAATCAATGACTGATTGACAGACATGAATTTCCAAAAGCCTTGTTACCTGAATTATTCCTTTAATTCATAGGGTGCTCTAAATATGTGTTTTAAGCCAACAACCATAACGTATCGAAAGCATGCATATATTTAACAATGCATCTCCTTTCTGTTGGTTTCTTTGGCAGTGTAAGGATGGTCGTCCTCTATCCTCAAAGGACAGACGCAACCTGCAGGAGCTTGAGGGCAAACTACAGGTCCTCCAGCGCAGAGGAAGACACCTGGACATTGCAGAGAGCCACTGTTGCTCTAAAGTTGGCATTGCTCTCAGACCTGTCAAGGTGAGTCTCCATTGTGAAATTGGCTCCCATTCACAGATGTCAATTTTATGTGCATTGTGGGCAACACTCTAAACCAAGGCAAAACATATTAATGTCTTCTAAGGTTTTTGCAAATATGAAAAGGAAAATTGTGTTGTCCATTTGTTTTTAACCCATTTTAATCGGATATCCCTGAATAAAATCCAAACCAATCAATTGCCTTCAAGAGCCACCTTAAACTTACATGTCCATGTTAACGGTAGAGGAGCTGCAAAAATCCACAGTCTGAGTGGGAGGACTCTGGTGTCAAGACAGCCAGTGGTCATTGGGCGATAGATGGCATATATGCTTGACAGACATAAATTTCCAACAAAATAAAGTGAAGTTTGTGTGAAAGTTGAGAGGCCATCAACATTTGTGGAAGTCACTGTACACTTGGTGTACACAAATCCACAAGTGTCTGGTTCTTCTTGTGTGTTAAAAAATAAAAAAGATAATTTCAACTTGTTTATTTTTATCAGCTTAGACTGCTTCTACCAAAGAGAATCCTAATATTGTAGCTCTCATTTAAACGGCTCTAGATTTACTTTCAGTTCTACTTTACAGCACAGCGTATTTACATGAGTCCCACGGGTAGTCTCTTCACCTAATTTACTGTGAAGTCTCTGAGGGAGACTTGTATTTCTCAGACAGGATCTCATAGTTCCCATGAGGTGTACCAAATCAACTGTAAACCTGTGTCATTTTACTCCTTTTTGGTCCACTCAGCCAGAAGCTCAACTTGATGCATTGTCGCTATACTTTTAAGAGGGTCACACATTTGTTATTTTCGATCAGATTTTTTTGGTGCATGATGTACTCTACAACTTATCAGAACAATAACAAACAATAATTTTAAACACAAAGAATAGAAATGAATCTAAAATATGTTCCTTTAGAAAAGTACTTTATGATATATTTGAGAAGCTGGCTTGCATTGCAACATTCTATCCCTGAAGAAAGCGCTGGAAGGATGCACATTGTTTTTGGACAGATACCTGAATGAGATTTTTCTCCTGAAAATATTACACCTTTCGTCCTTTAGTTCTTGTCATTGAAAGAGTGCGTCAAGAACATGGTGCTAGGGTTTCTAGGCTCTACCTTGTCATTTGGTCTTTTTGAGTGGAAGAAATCAATAACTTTTTTTCCCTCAAATTACGGAATTTTTTTTTAGAAAAGGTTAATATATTGGACTGTTAAAAAATATTTCTGCCATGTGGTTCTTTTTTCATTAGTGATGATCCTCTCTGGTGTGTCATACATCTTTACCATTCCCACACTTTCGAAGACTATAAAATGTATTGCCCTGTTGCTGAAAATGTGTTCCACAAATAAATTGCCTTCCCTTGTCATTTACCCTTCTAAGGCCCCGGTCTAGACGACGACGTGGAAAAAGAACAGAATGTCCCATCACTTGCTGTAACAACAGGTTCATTATATTCAGTTTTTTGGCGAAAGTCACAAATCTAATCTGCTGAATTGACGATTTAGATCCAATAGTGTAAGAAACCTGAAAAACGTCTATGAGGTTAAACAGACAAACCAGACCACAGACAGATTATTCAGCTGGTGTGACAGAATTACCCATGTCATATCCTTCTGCGAACAAAAAGTGGCGTACCTTCCACAGTGATAATGTCTCAATCCGACTCCATTTAACACTTTGTGCTCTATGTTGGTTAAAATAAGTCCACATTAGTTTCACCACCTTCCGCTTACATAGGGAAGCATCTGAAATAAGGTGTTTGATGGGCATTACAATGTTTTCCACATCTAGGTATTCATGTCTCACTTCACGCTACCTTCATGCTCTTCTATTTAGGTGTGCATACCTGCATATTCATTTTACTTGATAATGGATACAAAGTGGCATGTAAGCTTGATATATCATGGATGACTCATCCAAGGCAGTGCGCAGATTGAATAGTTCATTCTATTTTTATTTGCATCTTCATGTTGGTTCACGGTACTTTCCCCACTGTTGTTTGTTTGCTGCTATTTGAGTTTGTTCCAGGCTAGCCCAAATATTTTAAACCAGTGCCTGTAGCAGTCTGTCTTTGACCAACAGGGATTGTGGCTAATGACAATCCCCAGACTGAAATTTGAGCAGCAGTATGTAGGGAGATTAATTCACTATATGCTAGGATCCTGGTGCAGAGTGATAAGCAAAACAATTGTGATTTCAGCGGGACTGCTGTTTGCCAGGCACCAACTCATGTTTTTATAGTAACAGCAATGGTGAGCTGAGCTACTGAACATGTTGAACATTCCCAGCTGAAAAGGCCTCTCACATAAATGTCAGCATTTGGCTGTGATCATAGAATGAAATAAAATAAAAAAATAAACCATTAATTACAATTGGTCGGTTGGTACTGATATAATGAATCTAGTCCAGTCATTGATGCAGCTATTTTTGACCTTCAAACATTTTATGTGCATACAGTTTTTGATTATTTTATTAAGGACGTGACATGCTGGCATCATGAAATGCCACTCTGATGCTTCACCTTCAAATTTCTCAAAAGGTTTGTTACTTGATATATATGTATATTTACACATTCAGCAGCCAACCAATCCCATTTAACAACTCTGATTGATAATTGGCAGATTATGTACTGAAACGTCTGTTTTTTAATGAACAATTGCATCAACTTTAATAGCTTATAATTTTAAAAAATCTAAATTGTCATAGTGTATTACAGTCTTTTGAGGGAAACATGTAATCATTAAAATAATAATTGACATGTCATCTAAAAAAAAAAAAACAATCTGAAATCTTTGTCAGCGAGAAAGATCCTGCCTGGTCGGGGCACCTCTACTGGATACACAATGCCAAATAAGGCACAATGTTTGTTAGAGATGTGGTTGTTCCTGCCCATCAGTCTGGAAAGAATTATTAGGCATTTTCAAATTGTAGTCCACCTTCCTGTGGTTTGAAAGGTTATTCTCAAATGAATACAAGATAGCTGCTGGTCTTGTCAGCACCGGACGTTGTAGGAGGTTGGTCTGCCAATTACAAGATTTATATCTCAAACTGCAAATACCCCAGTTCACATATTAAATGTCAAACTTTATGACAGTATAATTAGAAAAATAAGTACAGCTTTTTTGGAAGGGTAGCCAGAGGACGGCTAATTTCTCTTAAAAGTACACAGCAGCACAGGCTAGATTACTAAACTGAAGGCGAACAAACCAGAAGACTACAGATCCTGCCAGTCAATCAGGCAGAAATTGAAAAGTAATTTTCCCCAGTTAATTAAATGTATCAAAACTGGAAATCACCAGAAGACTCTTTTTGCTTCCATCTATGCTTTTAGTTTTGTAAAAAGATCAACTTTAGGGATGCTTTATTGCAAAGACTGAGATCGTCTCTACATCCCTTATTTCTGATTAGACTTCAAAACTTCAATCTCTGTATACAAACCTGTCACATTTTTTTGTACGCATTTAATAAATTGTTAAATTAAAACAAAAGGTATTCCTATAGGCTTGTGTTTCTTAAAAAGACAATTGAAGAAAAAAATGCTATCTGCTTCATACTGTCCTTCAAACACCTCGATGGGAGGATGATGATCTGGGTTTGTTTAGCCTTTTGGGCTCCTGGTTAACTTGCAGTCTCGCATTGTCTTCTAAAATAAAATCTGAGTCTATCTAGTGTGACTACTGAACCTTGTCCCAATACCACAATCAGCCCAAGCCCAGTGGTAAACCCATATCAAAATTCGTAAAAATGTAATAAAAGTGCTGCAATAACCAGTAGATGTTTTTCAACTCACTTATCATTGTGGATTAAAGTGAAATTCTGAAAATCAATGTTCTTCTCCAACAGAGAGACACTGCGTGAAGTTCAGCATCAGATAATCAGCAACGTAGCATTGATTCTACAAGCCATTTAATGTGTGTTTTTAATTTCCCTTACACTAATTCATTATGTGTGGTCTGTTGGATAAATAATTGCATAGAGTAGAATGGCTTGTGTTGTTTATCTGAGGCTTTGTTTATCTCCTTTTGTGTATTGGGATATATTGTGAGGTATTTATAAGATGATCATGCATTAAAATTGAATAAAACTTACTCCTTATTACGACTAAATAAATAATGCCACTTTTCTATGGTTTTACTTAAAGTAATTAGTTTCAACACTGAGTCATTCTTCTTCTTGTCTGAGACAAGAAAATAAAAAAGATTAACATAATTAAGTTCGAAAACAGATAACTTTATATGTTAAGCCACAAATACTACTTACTAATTTTTCCATGACATGTTGAGTGAAGTATCAGGAGTTTCAGTAATTCAGATGATTTATAGATGAATAGCAGATTAATAAACATGTTAATGAAGCTCCAGTATTACATTTCATATGTGCCTTTTCTGTATAATTTTATCATTTATTGAAAATTAGTATCCTTATTATATAACAATAAGAGCTCAAATTGTCAGTTTGCAGAATTTATTATATATTTGGCTTCTACCAACCTTTTCCCTCTGTGGTTGCAACCTTTCTACCTGACCAATCCTTTGAAATAGCTGTGCCAAAATTTCCCCCCTGTTGCCATGGGCACCGGTGCCAATCTGAGGCTCTACATGCCATATGGTCTCTCTTTGACCTGGCACAAGTGTACACAATAGTTGTTTTTTCTTTTACCAAGGTTCACAAAGGGTCTGAATGAGTGCTCATTTTTCCCTTGGTTATTTATTAAACGTGAATGTTGACTGTCATTTCTTTGCAGATAATACTTGGGGTTTTCTTCATCCTGGTTGCACTGCTCTTCACTATTTCCCTGTTTATTTCAAAGTAAGTAATTGTTTTACAGAATCTAATTCTTTACATTGTAACTATATTTCAAAATAAGCAAGAGCCATGAAAAAGGAGATGCACAATTCTTGTTTTTGTATTTTCTACATTTTGTTTAAAACATGAAATCATGTATTTGGCTGTGTGTTCAGTCTGGACAAAGCACTTCACTCTGCTGGCATTAGCTATGGGTTCATAATCTTTGGCACCAACCTAACCAATCCTCTCAATGAACTTCTGCTGACTTTACAACCTGTAAGTAATCTTTCAAGTTTTATGTCATAGAGATGATTGTCCTCAATTAAGACGGGCTTAAGGCCAATATTTCTTGTTTTTATCACAATAATCTCAAATAAAACCTAATTTAAACTTTATCACAGTTAATTATATAATGGGTTAGTAATACTTTTTAAAATTATGTCAGAATGTTGCAGCAAAGTAGGGGAACATGAAAAGTGAATTGATTAAAATGTTAGTCTGTTGACTGATCTGCAGTTTAGCTGTGGAATAAAACAAAACTCATTTTACGATAATGTATCTGTAGACAGCCTTGTGTCTTCTTATTTTCTCAGTCATTAGATTGAGCAAAGTTTGGGCTGTTCAGGATAAAGGATAGCTATACAGGTTATTAAAATATGACCAGCCTTTCTGAAAAAGTTAATCTAATATAAATCTAATGCAAATCTATTTAGTCAGATTATTTTTCTGCGAACCGAGACTGTAAAAAGCAACAAGTAGATAAAGAGAAACAAGTCAGTGCTATCTATTCTGTCCTTACGCAGGTGTGCTGGACTGCGTCAGACAGGTAGCGAACAAAAAACTCCAAACGTTGAGCCGACTGAGATTAATCTTGTAAAAATTAATTAAATAATTAAAATAAGCATTAATTAAACATTAATTAACATAAGCATAAAAAAACATACATGAACAGCTTGCACGTCTCAAGTACAGACATTGCTATATGAAAGACAGAATTTTAACACATAGTGCCACAATGGCTGGACACGTTTAACAAGGTTAAAGAAGACTCAAAAGCTTAAATAGCAGGAAAACTTATGTCACACAACATTTGAGCACAATAACACTACTTACGGATAAAGATACTTGAGGCTTGAAGCAAACTGTCGCTCTGCCAAGTTGCAGGCCAAAAACGCTAGACAAACTGCATTTTAACGAAAACAAAATTTAACTTAAATCCTGCCACAAGAGGGTAGTAAAACAACAGAAAATAGGATACTAAGAAATCTTCTTAGTATTACAATACACTATCAGTGCATCGATCAGACTTTTGGGGCCGATCTGCGATCTCCTGTTTTGTAAATGTTGAAGCTGACAAACACTATTTTATTGATTTCTATTTTTCTTTATAAACTATATTATCAGGAGATGTACAAAACTGCATTACAGATGTTTTTCCTTATATTCTTTCCTTATATTCACTGTGTGTGTTAGAGCAATTTTTTAAAAGAAAGAAAAACTTACCACAAAATTCACATTTTAATCTATGGTTGATTAGGGTGGCTCTCATTATAAAACAAGCGGTCACACTCTGCATAATCTAGATAATGTCCTTACATAACATGAGAAGCTTCCAAAAGCCTTTCAGCATTTCGTAATCCATCATCTTTCATTCTAGTTTAAAAGCAAAAACAAAGTACATTTGCTGCGCAGTCTTTCTTTGTCTTTCTCTCTTTCAGTATGAAAGTATTACAGACACGTCCCAGCATGTCCTAGACCTAGACACTAGTTTCTTGTTAAGTAGCTTCTTACATCTCCTCCATAATATTGAAAACAGGTACCATTGTATCGTTTTCCCTCATCCAAAGATTTTTGGAATGGTTTGCTGCTTGGGAGACTTAGTATAGTCTGTTCATTAATACAAAAAGGAAAAAAAAAAAACGGATTTTGGAGATTCCAATCAGGCAGTTATTGATCTTGTCCAGCCAAGCTAAACATCATCATATTTCGATCATCACCTGATTTTGTTTGTTTATTTTTGTGTGTGGGGGTGTGTGTTTGTGTGTAAAGGTCAAAAGTCTAGCATAGTAAATAAAACTTGGTTGAAGTGTTAGACTGATAGAAAATCAAATCACTGTCTTCTCCTCTTTCCTCTAGCTTTTAGCCAGTGGACATAAGCATGCAATAGAAAACACTCTGCTGTAATTAGTATTCTACTGCAGGTTTTGCAGAAAAAAAAAATGACAGACAGCTCAGGCCAATAAAGAATCGCTTCACAGATAGCGGCATTGATTAAATGTCTAAGATGAGTGCTTAGTATGACTATGGTGTTTAAGATATTAAGTGCTCCACAACAAGAGTGGGTTGTTAAATATGTAGCGGTCAGGTTATAGGTTAAGTCTGAACATTTACAATAGCCCAACTTTGTAATTGCTATTCAGTGGTTTTAATGAAGCGTAGATGTTTTTTTTTTTTTTTTAGTATTAGAGTTACATAAACATTATTGATGGTAGAATTCTATTAATATTGTTAGTTTTTAGGGTTTTTTTTGTACATGTAGCTGATCTCTGTTCCTGATATCACAGGTTTTTCCATTGGATTACATCCTAATTACAGTCATTACAATGTACTTTGTGCTGACATCCATGGCTGGCATTCGTAACATGGGCATCTGGTTCTTCTGGATAAGGGTAAGCTAAAGATACTAGTCTGTGTTACCTTAACAAATATGCTAGTGTTGTTTTAAAGATCTCTGATAAATATTAAACCCATCTCCAAATAAATTTCTCCATAAATACTCTCTTGTGACAGCACTGACAGCAGTTATGTCATGTCATAATTTCTACATAGCTTAATTAAGAATGCCACACTAGATTTTCCTGTCCTCACTAACATCTGAACTGCAATGAATGTTATCGTGGGCATAAAACTACCTCCAGAGAGAACTTTGGCTTTTTGCGTCTCCTTTTGGAGACTACATTTCACAACTATGTGTACTAAGACACAAGGAGTTCATTTGTCTTGTGTGAGACTGAATAAAATAAGCATTAGGAGCCTTCTCTGACACCAACAATCTTGCTTCACATTGCCTAATTAGATGATGATGCATGTTTTTCTATAAGAGCTAGGACACAACTTTTAACATATATATTCCTTATTTCATATTTGAGGAGCAGAGGCGATGCAAGGCTTTGTGAGCAGATCCAATAAAAAGGGTTTTGCTACTACTGTACAAATAAATAAATACACAGATAGATATCTGAAAGTCTTTATTTCTGTTAATTATGATGATTTTTCACTTACAGTTAAGGAGAATATAATATTTAAAATAAGGATGAAATCTCAATGAGAAGTATTCTTAATACATGTTTAAAGGTTGTTTTCAAACGTTTTGTGTTATTCTGACAAATGATACTCACTGGGACATACTTTGTAGATATCGGGTTTCAACTGTATTTAATATTAGGCTGCTGACTTTGCAAGTATTGGAGTGCAAGGACAATGGGAGACGAACTGTCCCAGGACAGTTATACTGCTGGGGCTGCAGCGCCTCTGCCTGTGGCATTTTAATGGCAGAAGTCAATTAATTGGGCTTTGTAGAATACATTAATATTAAAACCATTCTTTTTGAGTTCTTTAATTTGTTTAGCTTTTCCTTTTTAATAATAATGACTCAACTGAGGTTTTTCCCTCTAATTTACGTATCCATTTAAATAAAAACAAAATGTTTTACAAAAGTAATAAATGTATTACTGTTGCAGACTAGTTTTTTTTTTTTTAAAGTTTTTGTGAAGTTGATGCTTCTTTTAATCAGTACTCAGTTTTCAATATTGTTAATAATAGCGTAAAATAGTTGTTAAACAAAAACAATGTTGATACTTATAAATTGTAATTTTCTCCATCCTATTTCTACAGAGTATAGAGTGTTTTTTTCCAAGGCATCAGTCCTAAGTTAGAAATTCCGGTATAGCTGCTTCCGCCAGAATAAACAGTGAACAGCACATTCCTGTGTTTTTTTTTCCGTAGCTGTACAAAATAAGACCAAAGAGAACACGTCCCCAGGCTCTCCTCTTCCTCTGCATGATTCTGCTGTTGATTGTTCTCCACACCAGCTACATGATCTACAGTCTGGCCCCACAGTATGTCATGTATGGGAGCCAGAAATATCTTGCACAGGTGAGGAAAAACAATTAATGTAATTTCCCATGTCTTACTATGTTTTTTGGTCTCCCTGATCAGATCTAGCTCCTAGTGTGGGTTTCTAACAGTGTCAGTACCACTGGGTTTAAACCACTATGGTCCAGCTCTGTGTAGGCAGCAATATGGTCTCTATAGGCCAACAGCCAGCCTTTTATACTCTTGTTCTTTTTAAATTCTTTCCTCCTGTCTGACAATGTAGCTTTTGCTGTGTGGATTTGTTGTTTGACAGTATACCCTTTGTGTGTTGTAGCTCTTTGCTTTTTGTGTGGGTGTCTACATTTGGTTTTAATACAGAGCTATGTGTGTGTTCTTTCTAAAAACATCCTTTAAGGAGCATCATTTAAATAAACCATGGCATTGTTTTGCTAAAGCATTATCTCCCCTACTGAAAGACGAGAATGAATTTAAAACTAGCTTCACAAGTCGAACATACTTTATTCCTACCTGTTCATTTGTTTTTACCGCTGGACTTCTAATTAATTTCTTTCTTTGCTGTGCCAGGACTCTGAGTGTAAGCTACAATTCCCAAGGCTAAGTTGTATTTATACTACCCTGAGTTACCATGACTTTATTTGGACAAAGTAAAAGTAAAGTAGTTTCAGCAAGCAGATTTAAAACCTGAATATGACTTTTGTGTGAAAACAAAAAAAGGCAGAAAGAAAATATTTATTGGCACTGCATGACTGATTAAAGGCCACTTAGACCACTCAAAAGTTTACATTTTTAGGTTTAAGAGTGACAATTTCTCACCAATCTAATCTAGAAATTCAAAATGGTGACATAGAAGAGCTTGCTGGTAGCTGCTCTTCTATGCAGTAAATGTTATTTGCTATACAAGCTCCTTTTACAAACTATGCAAAAGCTATGCAAAAGCACAAAATGAAGATGAAGTCATTATTAGCGTTTAATGCAATTTATAGTTTGCCTGATCACTTAGTATGTCACTTAGCAAATACCTCTGTTTTTGGAAGCAAACTGGCAAGTATTAAGTTGCATTTACTTTGCAAATAAGATCCAAATTTCTTCATAACACCCAAAAAGCAGCATAATCAGTATTCCTGTGTTTAGATAAGAGTGATCTGGATATTTCTATTTCACCATTATAAGACTAGTCAAATTGTCTGGACAAAAATACTTGAAAAGACTTTTGTTATTCTGCATGAAATAGTTGCTGTGTTTTTCAAATCATCAACACATTTTTTTTTTTCTGTTCGGGTCAGGTACCCTCAACTGATCCAGTGTCTGGGAATGCTACTGTTAGCACTACAAAGATATGTGATGCAGACGCACCTGAGGGTAAGTTTCTCACTGCTTCTTTTCACAGTTAATGGTCACTACACTCACACCATCAAAGACGTCCTCCTCACAGGTCTATTCTGCCATAGCAAACGTAAAGGACTGGTACAAACTCAGCTTCTTAATGTGGAACATTGTTTTCTAGTTTTGATTATTATTTATTATCAATAAGAGCAAATTATACAAAGAACAACCATTAACTCATGCAAGATATTGCATGTACGTGTGCCCATGCCAAACGCTAATTACAGTACATCAGCCATGAAAACATAAATGTGTAAATTTACATCACACCAGTGAGCTTTATTATGGTAATTTATTCATCTTACTAATTGCCAAGTTGTGATAGGTAGTGAAGGGGGCACTGCAGTACAAAGATGGGTTTATAATGCACTTTTTTTTACCAAGTTATTTGTGCTAAATTACTGAATTATCTGTGTGAGTGTCTCGTTCAGTGATTACAAGAAACTTTAAATACAATAAGATTATCACTCTGGGCATGTCCTTTCACTATTTCATCATGAAATGTTTACAATCGGCTTTGCAACTTTCATATACCGGTATTTATCATGACAAGCCAAATTTTGTTGGGTATTCAAGCCACATCTTTCTGCATTTACTTTGCACAGAGTGAAATTTGTGCTTTCTGAAACAAGTCTGTGTGAGGGAGTGCTCTGTCGTAACAGTGGACACTAACTCATGCAGGTAATTTGGTAGCACCTTGTGGACATAAATGACCAGTGACCAGTCGTGCATGGTTCTAAATTTTCCAAAGCCTGAACCAGTGCCAAAAGGAGGTGCCAAAACCTGGTTTCCTCTCTTAGTGCCTACACTTAAATTACAGCATGCTGAAAGGTTAATATGGATTTGTTGCCTAAATCTGCTCTAAATCTGCCTACTCTAGATTTAGAGCCACCAGGCTAACATTGTATATCTTCCACTAATGCTGACGCAACTACTGAGACTTGTTGGGGAATTGACAAGGAATCTCTGTGGGGTCTAGTAGAATCTGACAAACAATGTTAGCAGCAAATTCTTTGGGCTCTAGTGATATGTGTGTTGGAGAGATCAATTTTTGGATTTTAATATTGGAAATTTGTAGGATGGATTGGTGTTGGGGGTTTTTCTACCTTAAGGAAAACCTTTCACACCGGCCGAGTGATGTTCAATAATATAAAATGACATATAAGGTCTAATCTTACTAAAGTATCAGATCCCAAACGTTTTTCGCCGGGCATTTCATATTACTAATATAATCAGGAAGGCTCTAAACTTATCAGTGGCGACATTATTGTCACTGATTGGTGTTCCTTTCCATTTGAAATACTCAGACCTCTGACAGGAGGAAGTCACATGTACAAAATAGTCTGTCTTTCACCTGTTTAAAGAATTGGCTTTCTGTACATGTTATTGCTTGTTGTTGTTATCAGAAGATTATTAGCGCAGTGAAAAGATAATGACTCAAATAGTGCCTCAATGCTTTCCCAAATGACAATTCACAGAAGTGGAATGCAATCAGAGTTGCTAATGAGATATGATGAGTTAAAACGACAAGTGTATAATAAAACCGAATGGAAGTTCAGATCTTAAAAGTGAAGTAGGAGTTGATTGTTATCGCAAACAAACATATACACTGCTCACTGATGTTCTAAGGAAGTATGTGAAGTATATTGATAGACCATACTAAAAAGTCCTGTTTTTGAATAAATTAAAATTTAAAATGAATTGTTTTAAATAACTTGAATTTGTTTGTAAAGCTGTAATGTCATTACATATTGTGCATAGAATTTTGTTTTGAATTACTTTTAAAGATATTCTTAAGAGAATCATTAAAATCTGAATCCAAGCCAGGAAAAATAATTGGTATGGCTACATATAGCAAGGATGTTAAAGCAAATTTATTGATTTCAACTATACTAAAATGCAGCAGGCGAGTCTGCAGAGATTAATGACAAGGTATTGACTGAAAGAGTTTGAGATACGACTAATGGACAGATAGTGGCCAACTTTGATTGTATAACATTATCTTATCTTTTACAAATTATTCTGCTTCTCAGTACATAAACAAAACAAGAATACTCGGTGTAACTTCCATTTAGACAAGGGCTCTGTTTTGCAGTTTTAATTAAAGAGGTCCTGATCCCCTCCAAAAGTTAATGGGTTTCTTCCTTTACTCATTACCTTGTTGGAAGCATTACCCTTTATTTAGCTTCTGCTAAACCCTAATTAAACACAGTATGGTTTATGTGCTGGCTATCTGTGTATTAAGTACAATGTGGGCGTAACATAAAAGGCAGGAGTCAAAACTAATTAAATTAAGTTTAAAAAACATGCAATTAATAGGATGCTGCATAACAGAAATTGTTTCACTGAGTGTGAAATTAATGTTTATTTTGTAAGAGTTTGTAGTATTGTCACATAAGATGACTGAATGAGTTAAAAGGAAAGTTGTGATTGGTGCAACCAGTTGTCTTGCAAAAGTATTGTTTCCCTTGAACCTCTTCATGTTTTGTCATGTGGTATATAAATAAGTATTTAATTGGGTTATTTAATTATATTAATCATATTAATTAAATAACCCTAACCCCTTCATGTCCCTACACTCAAGAAACACCACGACATGTCACTGTATGACATTCACCATG
The DNA here is from genome assembly GCA_903066815.1 of Brachyrhaphis roseni. Classification (NCBI taxonomy): domain Eukaryota; kingdom Metazoa; phylum Chordata; class Actinopteri; order Cyprinodontiformes; family Poeciliidae; genus Brachyrhaphis; species Brachyrhaphis roseni. Next base: position 14,102 of record CAEFZY010055647.1, on the reverse strand, counting down.
TCCAGGGTTCCACCATGCGTAGCATCTGCCTATCCTTCTGTCTTCTGCTTATTTGGTCACTTTTGTGACCTGGGATCGGGTCAAAAAGTGACCCGACCTTAGTGGTAGAGTCTTTAGTCTCTACCACTAAAAGACTGGAAAAGTGCCTGCATTACTGAAGGTGAAGCTGCAATCCATCTCTCTGCATGTTCTGCTTCATCCTGCCATCACTCTTGAACAAGATCCCATGATTCTTAAACTTGTCCACTTGAGGCAGATCAGACCCCTAACCACTAGGGGACAATTCAGCTTTTTCCAGTCCGGAACCATGGGCTCATGCATAAAAGAATTTACTCTCATTTGGGCCACCTCGCACTAAGCAACAAACCTATCCAGAACTGGAGGTCATGGCCTGAAGAAGCCATCAGAGCCACATCATCTGTAATGACTAAAACAAACTTGTTGAAATAGCTTGGAATTATTTGCCTTTCTTAAAAATATATATTTTTCTGATCCACTAATCTTACATCTAGCTTTAGAAAATTGAGCTATAGTTCTCCACTGCTTCATTGCTTCATTGAGTTTGACTGTAAATATATGCTCATTATATATGAAGTTATAGAGTCACAATATAATGAAGGTGTTGAAAGTCTGAGAAATCAGTAATTTGACCAAAAAATTTGTAGTTTTTTTTTTGTTTGTTTGTTTTTGGGCATTCTTTGAAACAGCTTCTGCTTTCAGAACCACAGTACCAGATTCCATGAGTAGGAGGATGTGTCAGGCTGAAAGATGCATGCGACTGAGAGGGAATACATTCACTAATCAACAGATTCTGTGGATATGTTACAGGCGAAAGTTTTTATATGATTGGAAAACAGAGAATTAGACCTGAACTGTTATTAAAATCTTTATTTAACTCCTTTACAAAGAGGGAAGGAATGTTTACTCTGACTGAAATATGTTTTTCTTTTGTAACTGAAATGTTTGCCGAGAAGTTTAGAAGAAATAATGGCTGAATGTTTGACAGGCAAATAGCTAGATGCTTGCAGTGTTCAGGTATTAAGAGAACACATTGCATATGTTTTTATTAAGAGCAAATTTTTTGACATAAATCAGAGTTTTTATTCTTACTTTAAAGCCTTTTTTATCTCTAGTAGAATACTTTGCTCCATTTGATGTGTAACAATGACAGAGTGAAGACAGAAGTGTAAAACGCTCCCAGTAAAATGGAAAAATGGAGAAGAAGACAATTTAGTATTAATGCAGACAAGAGGGTAATGGTTCCTCTGGTTTCAGGAAGTTGGAACGCCATGTCAGGAAGAAGTCACTCTCAGTTGATCAGTTCTCACTCTGTAATTGATGCAGTCTTGTTCAAAAAGAACTGTGCCTTCTTTGTAAAGCTGACGAGAGCAGGAAGGTGGCAACAGGGGCGAGGATTAAAAGCTACCTTCAAGACAGTTTCCATCAGATTTAAGGATCTGCACAGAAAAGTCGCAGAGAACTTCACATTTTCACAGTTGTTATCTGGGTTGAATAAATTAGAGCATAGTTTGTTCCAATGGTATTTCATCTACTGACATGGTATAGAGATTTTTGTAATGTATATATTTTTATATATATATTTTTCCTCCTCTTGCCTTTTCTCTTCCATGCAGATAGCTTGAAACTCTGCCTTTGGTTATAACTTCAATACTTTGGTTTCTCACTGAATTAATATAATCTTAAACCCAGATAATCATACTCAGGCAGCATATAATCCATTCCTTTGGAAACAAAATATGTCAGTCAATGTTTCTGCTTGTTTTGCATTTTGTTGTAAATTGGTATTTAACTGGATATAATATACCATTACAACAAACCAACTTTAATTGTAGGGCTAAAGCAAAAGTTTGAGAGAATACTGTATAGGTTGTGCGAATAATCAGTTTTGACTTAAAGCAGTCACTGAAGCAGCGTAAGTGTAACCATTCATATGATGGATGATAACTTAGAAACAGGGACTGATGATGATTCAGTCAAACCTAAGCTGAAACGTATAGGGTTGATCCTCTCACAGCTGAAACACTCCGTCTGTCTGATTGTCTCCTTCAATTAAGTTGTAAAAGTATGTCGGATTAGATTTAAATTCTTTGAAATCTACATATTATTCTGTTTAAAGTTGCTTTTTGACATTGATCCAAGATGTTTATTACTATTCGTGTCTTCTATTATGTGTTCTCACAACCCCCTTAGACATGAAGTGGCTAATATGTTGAACAGGTTTTTTTTTATAATGTTTGTTTGTAAAACACTGCATTGGAAATTCAGGGGTTTCTTTTATACTACTTTTTTATTGTTATTTTATAGTAGAACAGCTGTTAAAATAGGCATATACCTCTTACCATTTACTTTAATTGAAGACAAACTTTTGTCTGGTCACTTGCTGAGTGAAATGATATTCACAGAAACACTTGTATGTTGTACTTTGGGACCAAATGTGTATTACTTTATTAGGCAAATGGTATTTTAGAGGATAAATTTAATTATTGAACAATTATTGTGCAGGCAAAAATATTAAATGTCAGAGATGAATATTTCAGAAAGTAGAAGTGGGTTTTTAGCTTTCCAAGGAGAATATTTGTGTACAGCTATTACTGTGCATTATTATTTTGTAGCTTAATTATAAATGAAGATTTTCCCATTCCATCTCTTTATCCTTATTTACTAAAGATAGAATAACAGAAATATTTAAAAGTTTGCAAAACACACTTCTGACATAAAAAATCCCTGACCAATTTAGCTACTCGTTTTTTTTTTGTTTGTTTTTTTTTCAATTACCATCATGACCCTTCCATTCTTGAAGCTTGACATGTTCTTGACCTTTTGACAATCAACTTTTTGGGCGGCAGCAACCACAGCCTAGCAGATGCTGTTCACAGAGCTGGACTGTTCTCTTTTTCCGTAAAACTCCTGTTTAAGAATCCTCCACAGATTCTCTGTAGACTTTAGATCAGATGAAGAAGGGAGCCATGTCATTATTATTTAACATTTAAGACTTTTACTGCAAGCCTTAAAGTGCAGTACTTCAATGCAAGTGATGAAGCATTGCACTGCATAAAAACTATGGTCATCTTGAAAGATGCAGACCTTTTTCTGTACTTCTTGAAGGTTACTTCTAAGAACAGATGGTAAGCTTGGGAGTTGATTTTGCATCCTTCTTTAATCTGAAAATGTCCAACTAGCTCATGTTTTAGTAAAATACCAGCCTATACAAGTACCTTTCTTTCACCTCATTATCATCTGAGTCAAGTGGAGCTTTATGGCTGGTGCTGATTGAACCACGTATTCTACACGCCATAAAACCTTTGAAAAATCTGCTTTCAGATCATTTTTGCCCCCCAGTCATGACTTTTCAACTCATGTGCCATGTTCTTTCGTCTTGGTCTGGTTTCAGCCTGCCTGTCTCTGGCCATCTATCTGAGAACTGAACACCTTTTAATTCTCGTAAGCCTACCTCAGATGAGGTGGGGAAAAAAAGAAGGGCATTCTTTGGTAACAAGTTCCCTCAGTTCACACATATTCACTCGAGGTGCATTCTTTTTGTAATAATCGCTGGTTTTACATTGAGTCAAAGGAGGGTAAAAGTCAAGCGTGTGACTGAGTGGCCAGCTGGACACACAATGTGTTAATGACACAAACATCTTGGCAAGCAGGTGCTCTGTGCGAAAATATCCATTATCTCCTCTAAGGTCACAGCCATATCATTACTCATTTACTCAGCATAGTGGAAATAAATGGTCAGAAATTACAGGTTCTCCACAACAGTGATGGCACATTTATTTTAATATTTTTATTCTATTAACCCTGGTATTGATCAGGCAACTTATTCACACTTAAATTCTTGCAGTCCAAAAATTTCCAAGCGGTTTTACTTCATTACAACGACCTGAATGAAACTCACAGAAGGCTCTGCATCAAAGAAGGCTGTTTTCTCAAATTATTGCTCTGCAGAATAGCTCTTTGCAGGAGATGAGTCTATTTCACACTTTATATCTACCAGTCTAGCCACAAGTTTTGCTTTTGACCCTGCAGATCAATTTTCCAATCAAAATCTCACGGACTTTGGACCTTTTTCCCTCTAATCATTGTCTTTTTGTCAGTTAGTTTCACAGTATGTGAGATTCTTTGGTTGTCAATTTAAGTTATATTATAGCCGCAATCATATGGGCGCTTTTCACCCAACAAGACATATTGACTCAGCGAGGAAAATTTTTAATACACAGAAATGTTTTTTTTTTTTTACATTAGACTCCTGTCTGTTTCCTAGCAACTTGCCAGTTTCCATAGCATTGTTTTTAAAGAGCTTCAGGAAAACGATGGTCACAATTTATGTTGCCTCTGAGATCTCAGGTGCCCGAGCAATTTTCAACAGCAGCCTTTCACAGCACCAACACAAATTAATAGTAATTTTCTTTGCTGCAGGGGGATCATTATCAATTTGCATTACAATGGAATGTGTCACTCTAAAACTATCTTCCTGAAAGAAAAATCTCCATCTTGTTGCCAACAGACCTCCATTACCTTTTGAGGCCCTTCTTAGCTGGTATTATCATGTTTTAATGGTTAGAATTCAAACTCTTATCATTATTTTACTTTATTAAAATAAAGTAAAATAATGAATATTTCCTTTATATTTTAAGCACTTTAAAGGTGTTAGGAAGATTTCTAATAGATGTCATTGCAATTTCCAGTAGTGGCATCACAATCTAATATTGTTATCACATGTCCTTAAACAGGATTAACATTTTTGATATGTCTATTTTTTAATTTTCTTGTTTATCTGAGAGTTACTTTCTGTTTAAATATATATTTTTTAATGAAACCAAGCGTTTGGTATATTTGTCTTTTTGCTGTTTTGCAGTGCAAAGCCATGACCCAAAAACCAAAGCATGTTTTTACTGCTTCCCCCTCACTCTAAACCTATACATAAGACATCAGATTCCGAAAAGCCTGCACCATGACAGCGCGTTACCTGATGTCATATAACCCACAGGAATGAAAAACAGAACCTACATTTTAGACACCTGTGTTTTTCTTCTTCTTCGACTCGTGTTATGTCCAGATTACTTGATGAGGTCAAGTAATGATGAATCGTTTTAGTCTTAGACATTTTGTGTCTCTGCGTCAAGAGTTCTTGTAGATGCCGCAAATAATTTTTCTACGGTGAAAAAGACTTTCTGTGAATTTCCATTGCCTGTGTTTCTTTGAGAAGTGCCGTGTCTTAAAAATAATTTTGCTGAAGGAACATCAGCATCCTCAGAGGACACTTGAACAAAAATGCTCCATTGCATTTCAGATTGAGAGGGGTAGAAAAAAAAACGTAAGTGCACAGTGATGCTTCCAGAGTACTTGCTTATGAGAGAACCTTCAAAAGAACACTGAGTGCTTGCATGTGTGCACTAGGCTTTCTGCATGTGTTTGACTGTGGAGATGAAAGACATACATTATTCATCATCGTGGTACACAGGGCAGCACTCACCTGAGGATCACAAGTCAAGGTGAAATTACCTGCACCCACACGCCGGCCCCATGCTCTTATGAAACACCAGTAATGATTTCAAGGTGAAGACGGTCGGTGTTGTACATGATAATATATTTAGGCAGACCACTGTTGTGAACCATCTGTAGGTCCCACTCAGACCTCATTGGTTCTGTGAAGCAGCTGTAGAGCTGCAGATGGCTGTGAGAAGGAGTGGAATCATGGGAATCAGGAAAGACTCTGCTGCTTCCTCCTCTTCATCGTCATCATCTTCTTCTTATCTCTTGGTCCTGGGATTTAAATGCCTTTCTTCCACCTCTGTCAGAAGTGGAACAGGGCAGAGGTGAATACTTTTCTTGAATTCCAGCTTTCTGTCTGGATAAGCTTTGATTGCATTGGGTTTTAATGCATCAGTTTTGAACCTCGGCCATGGCCAGTTGTGGCTTTGGATTTTGATGTCTTGTAGCTTCATATAAGTGTGTCTGCACAATTTGTGGAGTTCAAGTCAGTGTGAAGAGCTCTGTTAGAATCAGCGTGACAGGAGCAGCACAGCAGGGTCAGTGTTAATGCGCCGAATGGCTCTCTAATAAAGCCAGACAGAGCATTTTAGGCAACTCCATCTTTTTTGGACTTTCTGTTCCTTTATCCTGTTGACATAAGTTTTAAGAAGAAATATATTTGCATAACGTTCTTTCTAGTGTCTGTATAGGGCAGCTCATTAAGAAATGACATCTTGGTGGGGATTTTTACATTTTTTTATTTTTCACCATTTCTCTATATTAAGAATCAAACTGCAGAGTATAAACACTGCACCCTTTCAGACCTCACCCTTCTAATATTCATTCACTTAGTGACTCAGCTTTGGACCAATACATCTATCAGTTTAAGGAGACTCAAAACTGGCATCATGAGGAAATCCAGGTTTGTTCAGCAGAATGAGAAATTATTTATAACAGAATAGCAGCATTACTGTAATTTATTTTTGATTCTGATTTATTTTTGTTTTCATGATCACTTTTGAGAAATGCTAAAAACATTAGTTTTGCTTTTGTCTGCCAGGGCTCGTAAGAAATTAAAAAGCCTAATACAGATGAAGTGTTTATTGGTTCAGTAAATGAGCTGCAGCTGAGTAAGTGGTTAATCATTCAGTGCTTCAAGTAGAGGTAGGCTGATTTTATCAGTGGGCTGATAAATCGACCGATACTTAGCGCTCTTTCTGGGGGTTTTTCTTATCAGCAGTCAGCTGTGCACTTCACAGATTTTTAAACAGGCATGTTTTTGAACGTCACACTGTTGCAGGACAAGTGAAACTCGTCCTGCCTTTAAATGTATACAGGTAGACTGCACAGACCAGTGGCCAGAAGTCAATCTGCGCTAGTTTCTGAATAAAAAAAAGATTGTCAATGAGAAGGGTGTGATTTAAATTTTTAATGTTTAAAAAAAAGAAAAAAAAAAAACGGTTTTACATTGTTAAATATCCGCTGCTATTTTAAGAGGAAATAATTATTCATAACCAACTCTTTGTGGCCGTCTAGTCTGGAGATCTTTTAACACTTTTTTTTTTTCTTTTTGTATTACATAAAAACATTGTTCAAACTCATACAGTATGTTTGCCTTCTTGGTTTCAACACAACCGTACATATATGATCATATTTTTCAGAATGTAGAAAGGATGGACATTCAGTAAATGTCCTGTTAAGCTACTCATTCACTGCATGTTCTTTGCTTCTTTCCCTGCCCTTCTTCTTGTAAATCTACTCATAGATAACAGCCACTTGCACAAATTTAGAAAAAAAGGAAAGAAATAAATACTTTTTTGATATAAAAAAATAACTATAAACATACCTATGGAAAAAGTACAGAGTTTTTAGTGAACAGTAGGGATGTAGAATAGTCAAGAGAGGATACTTCCCCCTTAATTTGTGGGATTTTATGTTTTCTACATTTTCCTGGTATTTGGATCATCTGTGGTTGGTAGTTTTGCACACTGTATGTTAGATTTTACATTTTCAGGCACTGTTAAAGACTTACTACTAATAGAGTCTATGATTTATTTGATTTATTGATTTATTGTCTTTATTAATTTTCTGAGCTGCAGTTGTAGTTGTTCATGGGTTAAAACTGAAGCCATAAACTTGCACATTCAGGAATGTTGAAAGCAGGACTTGACACAGTTTCTCATGTGTGTTTGTACATTTATTGTAAGATTTCCCTCCAGTCTTGTGACTGAGGTCACGTGGATGACCCTCTTAGTTCTTTTTATTATTGAGAATGGGTTCATTATCATTCAGCGTTTTCACTGAATCACAAAAAGGACCGTGTAAGATTACAGATATTTTTCTGAACCTGCAGCTATGCAGCCCTTTGGCTGCAAGTATTTGAAACACATTAGAATCTGCGTGTTCTGCGGCTGTCTGTATGTATACCCCGTAAACACTGCTGCACTGTCTTTATGATTTGCTGATTTCTGCTTCATGCTTTTTACCTTTTGGCTTTTCCACAAGTGAAACTCAATATGTTTGAGGCGAGGCAACATTAAGTGTTACATCATTCTAGTTTTATTCATTGGTTCTGCCAGATTCACATCGACAGTGACACAACTATCCTCTCCTCCAACTGCTGGTTGTCTTTTATGGTTAGAATAACAAAATTGCCTGAGGCACTGCTCCATTTTGTAATGGCTGCCTGTTTTTAGCTCTTAAGTGAGTTCAGACACCTTTATAACTCAGACATATCATACACCATGTAGCGATGGACGTGTCACATTTTATTTGATTCCTGATGTGTTTTTTTTTCCCTCTCAGTAACAGCACATAGAAGCTATCTGTGTCAGCAAGCAGAAAAAATGTAGGGGGCGGGGCTGTATCTAAAAACCAGTAATATACCAATCATACTTGTTTTGGTAATTTTTTCTAAGAACTATTAGAAATAGATAGAATGATACAGGTTCTTTTATAGTGGTAGTTTTAATCAAGCAAAAAGTGCTTAAATTACAGTATCATCCTGATGTTTCCATTGGAGTACACGTCTAACTTTTATCTTAAAATAAAGTACATTTTAGGTGAAAGAAGCATTTTAAAACTGTATAATGTTCCTTACATGTTGTCTTTTTCTTCTGCTGCTAGCAAAAATTAAAAAAGTTCTTACCTCTCTTTTTCAGATGAGTGCACTGTGACGAGAACCTATCTCTTCCTACACAAGTTCTGGTTCTTTAGCACCATCTACTACTTTGGGAATTGGGCTTTTATTGGGGTAAGTTACAAAACGTTGAAAAATCTCTTCATATTTAGATGAAGGAGGAGGGAGTTGGAATGAGGTGTTCTGGAACAGATGTTGTGAGAGAGGATTCAGAAATGCAGCTTAGTTACCGCAAAACATCAGAAGGATTAAACATATATTTCAAAAGTATTCCTGGAAAAAACTATTTTCAGGGAAGGGTGGCAGAAAGGTGCATGATTCAACTTCTGGATGTAAAATAATGTTTGTTTTTCTCATTATTTCAGGCTTTCCTTATTGGCCTGGTGGTGTCATGCTGCAGAGGAAAGAAATCTGTGATCGAAGGAGAGGTGGAGGCCGATGACTCAGACTTGAGCGATGATGAATATGTGCACTGAAAAAAAAAACAAAAAAACTTTTCACTTCCAGTCATAATTTAAAGGGACTAAAAAGCATGTGTTCTTTATCAAATAAATAAGTGAACTAATTAAATATATTATCCTGGATTTTTTTTTTTCTAGATCCCAGGCTTGGTTGAGTTGACTCGTTCCTCCCCTTTAATGAGACAGCTCAGACTGATTGTAGTGTCCTCCTCACTCAATTTTATTGATGGCTCGGGGATTCTGGGAGTGTCCTCCAACTCAATCCTACTCACAGGATTCACATTTCGACAGTCTGACTCAAATTAGTAATTCTTTAGGAGAAACACTGACATGAAACATTTACTGTTCCAAAACTCAATGTTTAGGCTTCTTCTGTCGCACAGTAGATTTTTATTTTTTATTTTTACATCCTTAAGGTACTCTGTCTAGTTCCCTTAAAGTATTTATTTATAACACCTTCTTTGGTACATATTTGAAACCTACCAGTAGCTATACTTCATAGCTGGTTGTTATAAAAACGGTGATTTCTAAGAGTTAACATTTGTGACACAGTAAAAGGCTTGCTTTAAGTTGCAGAAAGTTCAAGTGGATATGCTGTATTTTCTTCCATCTGCTGTTATATAATGAAGCGTACCTGCGCCTGCGGACCCGCTTGATGTGTGAAATGTAAAGAACCAATTGCATCTGTTGTGTTTTCAGGATTTTTTTTTTTTTTTTTTCTGCAGCTTCAACATGGATTTTTTGGTGTAATTGGGGAAAAAGAGAAACTGAGAGGTGAAAGTAACCCGTTACGGATGATGTGTTTTTCTTTTAATAAAGGCTTTGTGTCAGTTTAGGTTTTACTTTGAAGTTAGTCAGCTGCAGCCTTGTGATATAGTTTTTAATGGCACCTTTTAGCCATATACAGATTTATTTCTCTATGTACATATCTCAAATTAAGACCAAATCATAATGTTATTATTATTATTATTATTTAAATGTTTGTGCCTGATGAATGCAAACTTCTATAATGGGCACATGCACCTTTATTTGTCCAACCTCTCACAACTCAGTTTAGAAGAGTTTCCAGTTTTGAAATGACTTGGTCATCTTTAGAGACAGTTGCATAATGATTTTGGTATCTGTATTTGAAAAAATAAAACAATTTCAAACATTCTTTGTCTATTAAAGTTTATTTAATCAGTTTTCAGTGAAGTGTTTTTATTTGAACAGAGCAACCTAGATTTTTTTAAGGAATCTAGGCTGTATTTTAACATTTCTTGATCCAAATCTAATATTCAGTCTACATTATTTTACATTGAAGATAAGCAGTTAGTCTTACTCAAAAGTATTGCTAAAATATGTTTTTCCTAATAACCTGTTATGTTCTGTTCAGCTATTCTCTTGCAATCAATAAATTGTAGGTTCAACAGTCACAAAGCTAAAGAGCACAATGGTACAGCTACACAAAGTAGTTTCTAAAGTAGCGACAAAAATATTGAACTCCCACATAATGTTTTAATTTCTCTGAGCTGTACTTGTGAATGTTCAAAAAGTTGTATGCTAATTGTCAGTATTTTGAGTAAGAAAAATACTGATGATTAGTATCGTCAGAATGGCTTTGACTGTGACCCAAAGTCACAGTCTTTGGGTTGTAATGTTTTAAAGATAAATAAAAACTGAAGAACTCCATAAATATGTTTAATTCCACATGAAAAAAATCATGAAGAAAACATGACGTTGAAGCTGTGGTGCTGCTTTGCACCTTCTTTCTGGTAGGCACTGAATATACACAGAAAGAATATGAAAGATTAGCCGCATATATGAAAATGCAAGATGTAAATTTCAATCTGCTTTGAAAAGATGAGCAGATGAAACATGAGCAAAAATAACTGGCCTATAGTCCTGTTCTGTAGTACATACATTTTACAGAGGAACATAAAGGAAATGGTTTCTTCATTATGTACTGTATGTGCATCAAGTATTAGAGAGGGCATCAATGTAGTATCATTTGGTTCAAAAACTTTTAGAGTAAACAGGTCTGTAGTTTGAATGTTATTTCAAAACCTTCTATTTGGCTCATATTTGAAGAAAAAAAAAACCTGGAAGTTGCTTCAGGTTGAGTGAAAATTGCCCACTTTCCCAATCATCCATCATTACATGTCTGACCCTGTTATCAAAGCCCCTCCTAGATTCCTTTTCAATTTTTGTCCATCATACTCTGTATGGAATTTCTTTTTAATATCTGTCCCGGTCAAATTGGTGATGCAGCTACAATTTAAAATCCCACTTTCACACTATTCAGATGCTAAATACAAAATTGCCATCAGCCCAAAGCTTGGGCTTTGACACAGAAAAAGTGTAAAAACATGAAACCTTTTTGAGTCATTAATGCTTGTGGGCTGACAGTTAAATACACCCATTCCTGGATTAGCTTACACACATACTACTCACTGCCTGCTTTAAATGGATTTGCATATGATTTGTATGTCCAATTAGGGTTTGAGGTATGCCTACCTTGTAATTTGAGTTAAGCCGCGATGTTAAGTTCCACCCGTGCATTTACCAATACAGTAAAGAAGACTTGTGCCAAAAATATGAGTTTTATATGTTTAACTGAGGATTTTATGATCACATCAGAGGATTTTGGCTTTTCAGAGAGCTACTTTACTTATGCCTTATTTTTAAAAGCCTTCTGTCTAAATGTCTTCTTTTACTCCTTCAAGAAGTGTTGCAACTCTTGCAAGGAGAAATGTGAATATAATTTATTAAAATAATGTCTGAATAAATGAAATACCTCTGCTTTACAAGGGATTATTGGTACGGTGTGTCTATTGGTCATCCATAACAGATTTGCAGAGTTCTGTTTCCCTTTTTTTAATCAATTTGTAACTCCACTAGTCTACAGGCATTCACTAAGAAAGTAATAATTTAAATCAGTGCAGTTAGGTCAGGTGTTTTATCTCTACACACATCTGGCCCTGGGACCAGTTAAAACAGGAACCTGAGTCAAAGCCACACTGAAAGTAAATTGATTCAACTAAGAAATGCTTCTGTATATTTTTAGATTTTCTTTTTAAACAAATGTTTGATGTCTAACAAGGAGCACAACACCCTTTGAGCTCATGAATACAGCACATGTGGGAACATTACTTAAGACAAACATCTGGTCTTGCAATCATAAAATAACACACATTTTTTCATTTTTCTTATGCATATATATATATAATGCTTTACTGAACATACAGAGACATCCTTAAATCAAACATTAATTATTGTAGATTAGATTCAAATAAACTTCTAGGTTTTTGACAAGTGTCCAAACTCTGCTTTATCAACCATGAAACTGTTAAACACACTTATTTGTGCTTAGTTCACTATCAGAACATGTCAATAACCAGGGGCACCTTGGCACAGACTCTCTCAGTTTTCCAAACTCTGCGGTTGCTTTTCTGTAAAACATATTTACCCTGATTGGAGACTCCAACTGACTCCCTTGGCAGAGATTGCAGTGGTTTTGATTTTCCTGGAGCAGTACCAAGGCTGCACTCTGCTCCTTGATTGTGTTATCTAGTGCTGATCAAGAGACACAAATTGACGTCATTTTGAGCAGATGTTTGTGTTTGCTGATGTTAGTGGTTGTGCATATTTATGTTTGAAGGAATGCCTTTCATAGGGAGCTTTGAGCATTTAAGTCTGACTCTGAATTATTATTGATGTCATAACATTTATGAGATAAACCTGGAATTTTAAGTTGAACTAGAAATTGATCCGTTTAAATGGTTTAGTGATAAAAAATGTTGACGTCTCAGAGAGGCCTCGGTGCAATTCTTGTTCAAGCTACAAGTTAAGAGAACAAAGGTTCTGACAAAATACAGACATCAGATGAAAATCCAAAAGCAGTTAGCAGAATTAAATCATAAACTACTTAGTAAACTTAGACTAAGATTAATATGGTTCCATCATCACGGACAATTGTTTTGCCAAATTGCTGTTTTTAGCAGCTTGTTGCGATCATGGGTAAAACACGGAACACACTGCCATCTGTAAATTCCAATGTTTTGTTAAGTATTACCAGATTATGCAATTATTAACATCTAAAATCTAAACCTTTAAAAAATATTTAGCATTTTCTGATGTAGATGTTTAAATGCTGAATATATCAAGTGACTTTGACGACAAGACTGATTGAAAATATGTTATGTAAGTTCATGCTGTCATTTAGGTTCTGTTTAAGTGATTTCATAATTCTACAGATCAGGCGGCCTTCAGGCGTGAGCGTTCTACAGAAACTTGTTGAATGATTGACACATAGGACCAGGTTTGTTTTGATATCTTTTTTTGCTTGGTAAATTAAATCATTATTTGAAAACTACACATTCGTTTTACTCAAGGTTGTCTTTGCTGATATTACATTTCTTAATTGAAACATTCAAATGTGCAGAGAAATAAAAAAAGCAATGGGGCAATTATTTTTTTCCAGGATACCTTTTACACTTCTTGGTGAACACCAAGCAGATGAGAAGTGCTCATGCTTGAGATTTATTTGGTAGTTCACTTTGTCAAAAACTCTGATCTGGATATAAGAGCTGGACAAGGTCCATCTTATACTGTTTGCTCAATATCAAACCTTGCAAAGCAATTAAAACTTAGGTTGCAAACAAACTTTAACAAGATCAAAGTGGCCACTTTTTGGTCATTTGTCTAGAGAGATGGGTGAGATGGGTTTTATATAAAGGCAAAATATGATTTTCTGTAATACTACAGAGAATAAAATAGATACCTAGAGGAATTATAGACTACTGTCACTATTTTCCTGGCCCTCTGTTGCTCTCATCCATCTTACTGTTCTCCAGGAAAAGGGACTGAAATTTATTTTGTGCTGCATACCAAATACCTTCTGGGTACTCTTCTAGTGATGCACTCTATCAGTCTGAAACTTTTACTTCTATTCTAGCATAGTTGTGGTGTAGTAAAAACTAACATAGTTTTTTCTACCCCACTATATATATATATATATATATATA